>JAGPOW010003316.1:5315816-5359597 GCA_030014935.1 Caiman crocodilus | reverse complement strand
CAAAGAGCTTACCCAGGATTGAGGTAAGACTAACTGGCCTGTAATTTCCCGGGTCCTCTTTTTGTCCCTTTTTGAAGATAGGGACCACATTGGCCCTATTCCAATCCTCCGGCACCTCACCTTGAATCTTTCAAGAAGTGTCCCTGGGGTTACAGAGGTAGATGAACTTGTTTGCCACAACATCCTGCATCAACTTGCATACCTCATCTATTGCCACGCCTGCCATGCAGGTAGCCATGCTGAACTCATTTCTGATGAAGCAGAGGTTGGGTGGGATGGCCAGTTTCATGATGGCCATGGTCACTCACTTTTCTGGGGCAATGGGCTGCCGCATGACAGTTCTGTCACTCAATATGGAGTGACAACAATATCAACTATGTGGAAGAATGTCTCCCTGCTCATTCTAAATGTCTTCAGCCACTGCTAAAATATCCAAGCCAACATAATAATGTGTTCCCTGCAGTCAGAACTACTTGGGTGTACCCATACCTGGTGATAATTACTCTGTAGGTTTAGCCACAAAGCTCTCACAGTCTCCCGATCAACAGGCTCCTCTTGTTTGAATGCCTTGTGCATATCAGACAGTTCCCACAGTATGGTGTACCTTGAGGATGCTAACATGCAATGTTGTCCCATTAAGACAGTCAAAATACCATGAATTTCCTTCAGCAACATGAGCAATAGCTCACTCATAGATTCATAAATGCTAGGGTTGGAAAGGATCTCAACAGATCATCAAGTCCGACCCCTTGCCTAGGCAGGAAAGAGTGCTAGGGTCAGATGACTCCAGCTAGATGCCTATCCAGTCTTCTCTCAAAAATCCCCAAGGTAGGGAAGAGCACCACCTCCCTTGGAAGCCCATTCCAAATTTTGGCCACCCTTACCATGAAGAAGTTTTTCCTGATATCTAGGCCAAGTCTGCTCTCTCTGTCAGTTTGTGACCATTGTTCCTCATTACCCCAAGAGGTGCTCTGGTGAACAAAGCATCTCTGATCCCTTGCTGCACCCCTCTAGTGCATTTGTAGGAGGTGATAAGATCACCTCTCAGCCTTCTCTTATGGAGGCTGAAGATGTCCAGGTCCCTCAGTCTTTCCCCATAGGACTTGTCAGGGACAAGCCCCTGACCGTATGAGAGCCCTCTCAAGTCTATCAGCATCCTTCTTGAAGTGCCCAAAACTGCACGCAGCATTCCAACTGCAGTCTGACCAATGATGCATAGGGGGGAAGTATCACCTCCTCAGTTCTATTTGTCACGCATCTGCTGATACATGATAAAGTGCAATTAGATTTGCTGATGGTTTTGTCACACTGACAACTTATGTTCATTTTGGAATCCACTATGACTCTGAGATCCCTTTCTGCTTCTGTGCTGCTGAGAGGGTCACTTCCCAGCCAGTAGGAGCACTGGATATTTTTGCACCCTAGGTACAGCACTCTGCCCTTGTCCTTGTTGTACTTCATCCTATTGTGTACTGCCCACTTTTCTAACCTGTCCAGGTCTGCCTGCAATCATTTCCTATCCTCCGGAGTGTCCACTTTGTGGCGGGCCAGTAGGGGGCACTCCTGATTTGGTTGGGCACAGTGAGGTGGGCGGCTCACCTTCCAGGCTCCGAGTGCCTCCGTGGGGTGCCTCACGTCCGGCCAACCCCTTCCCTGGAGCACACCCGCTAGTTTGAGGTTCCCACTGCCATCATCCAAGGCTCTGGACTCAATTTTGGCTCAGCACACCTTGGAAAACACAGGCCTGATCGTTCACTTGGTACTAGACCCAATACAGGCACTTGGGGCACTTCCGAAGTCAGGGGCTTATTAGGAAAGTTCCCCTTAGTTCACAGACCTGAAGGGCTGCCTCAGCATAATTTAGACCCACCCATCAATAAGTCTCCCACACCTGTCACAAGGAGACATTTATTAATCACAGGGGGTAGGGCAAAAACAGGGTAAAAGGTAGAGCAGTAACATAGAAATATCAGAGGAATCCCATAGAGCAAACCAGTATGGCTGAGGTAGCCCTTTTGATCTCACATCTGAGTTACTGTAAGCTAAATATCTAGTCGGATCTCGAGTAGCTTACTCACGTGCATCATCCAGAGGTGGTTGGAGATTTCTTCTGAAGGCAGGTCACTCTTTGAGCGTGCATTTATGAGGAGAGAGCCAGTTTCAGATTTACCTGGGTGACCACATGGCTAAAAGCTTCCCTTCTTTCTGGCCCAGGCCTTTAAATAACTTTCCTGACCTCAGCAGCCCAGTCCAATCGAAGTTGCTAGTGCTGGCCACTAGCCAACCAACTAAAAAAAGCATCACTGGCTACCTGGGCTGGTAGTGGGGCTTTTCCCTCCCCCTCCCCAGGTGACCAGAGAATCCACACCTGAAGCACTAGGCTTTTGTCATGTAGGCAGGGAGGCAGATCTCCCACCCTGAGGTATTCAACACTAGCCTCTCACACTGGCAGGACAGATTTCTGGAGAGGGACACAGACGGTGGCATTTCTGCCACACACTTCACCCCACAATTTAGTATCATCCGCAAACTTGGACAGAGTACACTTCACACTCATATCCAAGTCCCTGATGAAGGTATTGAAGAGGACAGGTGCAAGGACTGAACCCTGCAGGACCCCACTACAGGACCTCACTACCCACATCTTTCCAGGTCAATAGTTACCCATCTACTACCACTCTCTGGGTGTGACCAATTAAGCCAATTTGCCACCTAATCAGACCATGTAAACCATCTATATCACAGTCTCTTAATTTATTTATGAGAACAGGATGAGATACCATATTGAAGGCCTTGCTAAAGTCCAAGAAAATGTCATCCTCCTATACTCCTGTGTCTAAGCATTTCGTAACCCTGTCATAAAACAAAACCAGATTGGTCAGTCATGATCTACTATTGAGCATCTTAATTCTCTGATCTGACATTTCTAGGGCCTGCAAGATCTTCAGGTCCTCTTTGTTCAGTCTATTAGGAGTCCACAAAGCCATGTTCTTGTCATGCAGAGAACAGAGACAGACACAGTTGGGTGTGTTAAGGGTGTCCCTGGTTACATAGGGTTGTTGTATAGGTGCATTAGCATTATAACACTCGCATTCTTTACATCTCAATTCCTATCCTTACCAGATTATGTTACTATAAAAGATCTTGTTTTGAAAACATGGGGTGTTCAGTGTCCACAGCATCACCCCCTTTCCAATCCTCTCACACACAAAAGTTCTGGAGCCACTGAGCAGACAACTTTTGGGTGCCCCCTCTAAATTTGGACCAGGCTGGCTCCAGGGGTGCACACAGCCAAGCGCACACATTTAGCAAGAGTTTGCCTTGTATACAGATTACAGAGGACATACCATACCATTGCTTTGTCCTGGGGGTCCCCTCCTTTGCCAGGGCATGCTTTCATGGACCAAAATTTGGGGCCATTGAGCACCTTAAAAATAGGTACCATTAGCCCATTGAAAGCTATGCCAGGCATCCAAAAATAGTTCCTGCAAGGTCAATAAGGAGACAGGGCAGTTGATGACCAAGCATTCAACGTCTTTCAATAAAGCTACATTGCAGTCTTGGGTGTTCCTGGTAGCTAGCCATAATCACCTACCATCTTGGACAATTAGCCCAACAATTGTCAGACTATGGGTATCAATGGCATTATGTTGAGTTTCCAAAGGACCACTTAGGCAGATTGGTATGAGAAATGTTCTCTCTAAGGTGTAGAGATCCATGCGCATGCTGCTTCAGTCCATTTACACGCCACTTCAGTCTGTTTCCAAATTGGTCCCACTTCCCCCTTTCAGCGCACGCTGCTTCAGTCCGCCCTACAGTATAACACAGGATAACAACAAAAGATGATACTATAGCTTTTTATTTACCACAGAGACTCCCGTCTACCTATTTCTGTTTTCAAAACAGAATATAGAGTGTCCAGGTTAAAAGTCTTACCTGAGGCTAAATGAAGTTTAATTCTCATCAGTTTTGTCCAGATTATCAACTTCTAAACAATTTCTAGACTTTGTTTTTTACGGTGTTCATGAGGCTAAACCCCATCTCGCAATCTGCACTGGATGCCTGAAATTGTACAGATGTCAACAAGTAACAATCGTTCACTAAATTCTTCCTATTCAAAGGTCTTTATTGCCCCCGTTTTCATTTTCTCATCAAGTTAAAGTCCATATATTGTTTGCATAGGTTCTTCTTAAAAGTTTCTACAGATTTGTATAGCAAGATGCTATAACTTGTTGACAATGGTTTCAGCTCCTCATGCCCAAACAAAACATCATTCCACTTCAATAAAAAAGGAAAAAAAGAATCCTTATTGAAAATTGACCATTCTTTCAACTTGCCTTCTGGAAATCTGTTGTCCATGTGATGTTGTTCATGCTCAATGAATTGAATAACTGATGTAGGGTCAACAGACGATTCAAATGATGACAGCAAGGTTTGAACATCTTCAGAAAAATGTATCGTCTCGCCAAGATACTGTGAACGAAGTTTGGCAATTCTACCTTTAGCAAACTGAAATGCTTCTACTGTTGTTAGTGAACTTCTCTGAAGCGTTCTGCATTGAAACTCATCTCTGCTTGGCATAATGGATAATGGATGGAACCATTGCGCTTTCCAAGCATTACTGAAGCACCATCAAAGGTGAACATTACCATCTTTTGCATATCTAAGTTACTGTCAACATAAAATTGTCTAATTGCCACTACAATAGCAGAGCTATCGCAACTGTCAGCTTTAAAATTCCAGCAAATCTGGTCCAATGAGTGAAATCGTCCATAGTTCAGAATTTTACATACAGAATTAACCTTTTGCTAACAGAAATGTGTGTCGTCATCAAGTATCAAAGTGTGGAATGGTGATGTATGCATTTCATTCAGTACTTGATGAATTACAGAATTTATACATTCAATAAATTCAAATGCATAATTTGTCTGTCTTTCAGGAATTAAGATTTTGACTTCATCAGCATCTTATCATTTCTGTTCAGACAGTTCTATCCTATTTTCCTGTGTCTCGTGTGTTTCAGGAAATAAACTTTTCAGAATTCCTCTGCTTTGTTTGCGTAGTTTCATCACAGAATCTGTGTGAAACTTGTGGGTCAAATGGCATTTCAAATAGTTTAACTTCCAGCAGTCACCCCATTTTTTTTCCAATTGTTCATCTGCTTCTTGTGCCTGCACACATGCAGATTGTACACAGGGCATCACCACTTTCATGATACTAGAAAATATCTCCAAGACTTTTGTGCTGCCAACTGGATGCATGTGACACGTCAGTTTTGGACATCTCCTTCAACCAATCTTCTTTGAATCTCCAGCAGCTATTCTTCTTAACTGGTCCATTACATTCATCATCTTCACACTTGCGCTTTTTCATTGTAAAATTCAAGGTTATAATTTGGGGGATGCAGTAAGGGCCGCTGACTAGGGGGATGGGTCTATGTGCAATGAATACAAAGATAATCCTTTGCACAGGCTGCAGGGAAGATTTTGGCCTTCCTAGAATGATAGAAATCTGTGCTATTGAAATCTGGTCTTGGCAGCTAACTATAAAAGATTTTCATTTATATTGAATGAGTGTCTGGGTAAGGCACAGATCACACCTGTATAGGTTAGCACAACTTTAACAAGTCAAGACATTTTTCCTCATACTGCTTGCAACACCTGATGCTTTATGACCTGTTCTCAGAGTATGAGTCGTACCCACTCTCCAATAAGTGTAACTAGCATGCACTCCTGGGGAATATCCCTCAAATCATCTTCCATGCCACTGATCTTTCAAAGAAAAAGGAGGATTCAGTGATGTTACTAAATGTCCCCGCAGATGTACTCACATAGTGGCAGATTGATGACTTGGGGCTCCACCTCCCCTATACCCCATCTACTTGCCAACTGTAGGTGTTGCCAATGATGGAACTATCACCCTGCTGATGTTAAGTGCTATTCACAGGAGCTGGTTCAGGAATTGAATAAGTCATGTCTTGACACCTATACTCTGCAGTACTAACAAATGGGCTACTGCTGCCACAAAGACATCCCCACTCCACAATATCAATAGAAATCTTTGAATCAAAATTATATAAACAATATAGCCCTGCTGGAGGGGTGCAAGTTCTTTCCCCAATAACACAAGTAGGTATATCTTTAAGTAGGGACAATCTTGGGGATAGCTCTGTCAGGGCTTCACTCAATGCAGATGTAGTTAGGGATTTTCTGGAAGGGCTGGACATTTGAAAATCTGCAGATCCAGATGCCCTCCATCCAAGGGTGTTGATGGAGCTGGCAGAGGTCATCACGGAGCCCTTGGCCCGGCTGTATGAGCATTTGTGGTCATCTGGCCAGGTGTCAGAAGACTGGAAACTGGCTAACGTGGTCACAATTTTCAAGAAAGGGAGGAAGGAGGACCAAGTAACCAAAGGTCTGTAAGCCTCACCTTGGTGCTTGGGAAGATCTTGGAGAGAAGGAGCATGTCAAGGAGCATATCTGTGGGGGGCCTGCAGGGGAGATCATGCTCAGGGGCAATCAGCATGGGTTCATCAAAGGCAGGTTCTGCCTAACCAACCTGATTGCCTTTTACAACCAAGTAACTAAATCCTTGGATGATGGTGTCATGTGGACATAGTCTTTCTAGACTTTAAGAAGGCCTTTAACACTGTCTCTCACCCTATCCTCATCAATAAAATAAGCAACTGTGGCATTGATGCCTACACAGTTGGATGGGTAAAAGATTGGCTGATGGGGCGCACCTGAGAGTAGTGGTGGATGGGTTCTATTCAACCTGGCAAGATGTGAGCAGTGGGATACCCCAGGGTTTGGTCCTTGGGCCCGCACTGTTTAACATCTTCATCAGTGACTTGGACAAGGGGGTGGAAAGCATGCTGTCCAAGTTTGCTGATGAAATTAAGATGTGGGGTGGAGTGGACACACTTGAAGGGAGAGAGAGGCTGCAAATCAATTTAGACAGACTACAAGAAGTGGGTAGATGAGACTAGAATGGGGTTCAACAAGATCTTCCCTCTTGACCGGGGTTACCTTTTCTGCTATGGCACCTTTACGTGCCTCAACCAATACAAGAAAAGAAAGTAGGCCTGGTAGGGCAGTCAGCTCAGGAAAAAACTAGAGCAACCAAAATAAAATGAAACCAACAATGAAAGTTCCCACCACAGTCCTAGAGCTGAACCCAAACTGTCCCAGGTTCCAGTGGTCAGTCCTTCCATCATTTTCCTTCCTGGAGAAAGCAGCTTCCTCCTACCTGGGTCTTTGCTACTCAGGAAACCCGGCACCGTGATGAAATTGAAGGTCCCTCAGCATCTCCTTACTTCAGGGAAACCTCTGCAATCTTCTGGGTCCTCCATCCCATGTGCTACACTGCCCAGCATCCTCCTCTCCCCATCCAGCTGTTCTCCTAGTTTTATGCTGTCACTGTAGTGCAGCAGCATGAAGTCATCACCAGAGCACCCCTGGAGTTGCAGGGAGCACACACTGATAAAGCACAATGCTGGTGCTGTGCACCGCTCCAGCTCCTGTTTCTTTGCACCTATTAGTGAGTTAGTCCTGTCTCCAACTCTTGCTGGGTTACAGCTGGTCATGCTGCAGATAGCCTGCTTAACTATTAGGGATTCTTCCAGCAGGGTTCACTTACCATTCTGTTCTGCTGCTATGGGCTGTGCCCATATTATAAAGAACCAGGAAAATTAGCTGATTAAATAAATTTCATAAGAGGTTTCTTATGTTATTGCACAAAGCTTGGAAGCTAGGCAGCTGGGAGACAGCAGTTGGCATTAAACCACAGAGTACTGCAAAGCATACACCGACACTTCTGGGGAAACTCCACACTGCCCCCTGTAGAGGGCTGTGTATAAGTCACAGCCATTATCTTGCTGGGCTGTGCTATGAAACAGATGTAACGCAAAATCCAATATTTCTGTAAGATCTTTTCCAGGGTTATTAACTACTAAGTGTCACTGCATTAGCACATTATAATTAGGCTCTTTTGGATGAAAGTGCCATCTTTTTTAGAGGCCCAGTTTCCAAGTAGGAGCATTGGAGGGAAAGGAGGAAAAGAAGTTGCATTATCAGAATGACAAGTAAATATCACCAAAGAATTCTGTAATACTAATGGAAGGGCTGATAGCTGCAAAAGATTGAGCCAAATTCACTTAGCTCAGAAGGCCTCAAGAAATTGGTGTCATTTCTTAACTCCTAGCTACATGAGTGGAAAACTAAAAGCAATAGCAAAAGTTCCTGGCACATAAAAAACAATAGAAATTGAAAAAGGAACTGTTGGAGTCAAAAGATATAAGTAAAATTGAGGCTTTAGCTATGTTAGAGCTGAAAGGAAAAAGTAAATAAGGATGTAGAAAATGTCTTGATATACCAAACAATTTCTATTGAATTCCAAAAGAAATGGAAGCTGGCATAGTCCATTATCTCAATATAAAACACATATTTAGTTCAAGTGCAGCCATTTTTCACAAAGTCAGAAAGTCTCAGTCTACAAAGTGTGAAGTATGAACAAATGGTAAGGCTAGCTAGAATTACATATATGATTCATTCATCATTCATAGAATCATATTTGGCACGCAGGTAAATATCTGATTATATGATAAATGGCTGATTATTTTTTATAGCCAGAGGAAGCAATATTGCATAAAGGGACTGTACTTTTGAGGCTTTAGTACTGAACACAGGTATTTCATTAGAATCCCCAAGTTAACTAAAGCTGGCCTAACAGTTGGATCAGAAATTTCTAAGGACAACATCAGTAACTAGCAGAATAAGAGTCAGAAGTGTTTCATTTCCCTGTGAATGGGCACATCTACATGTTCATTAAAGTGCCTTTCCACCCAGGAAGAGCACACCCCAACTGCTGAAACTTCCTTAGCCTGATGAAGGGTTTTTGAACCTGAAAGCTTGCTTAATAAATATTCTCCAACTATTTGGGTTGGTCTAATAAAAGATAGCAAAGAGTTTTTTGTGTGGTGATGTCTAATGCACAGTAGGCTAATTCTACTGTATGTTAGCATGGTTTTTGCCGTGATGCGCTAATAAGCAGTACAGTGCATTACACATTAAGGCATCTTGTGAGTACTAACAAAAACCAACACTTCAGTATACTCTTAACAGTTCCAGTGTTGATGATGATAGCCTTTAGATGAGTGTAAAACAGATCTTAATTATCTTTGGCCCTTAAACCTTTATGGGAATTTATTTATTAATCTTGCAGAAGTAGCAGTATTTTCAAGGACAATGAGGTGTTTCTTCCATACAGTTGTCAAGTTTTTATAAGGTGCAGTTATGAGATCTTCTAATCAGAATAAGCAGACGCTATATTACTTTGTTTGAATGGCTGCCAAAGCTAATAGTAGAATTTCATCCAAAAGTTGAAAGGAAGAGCCCATTCCCTTTAGCATTCTAGGCTCTATTGCTCCTTGTCTTTTTACTACTTGGTTGCTCCTTGGTCCCCTGTAATTTAGGATGAGGGAAAAAATAGTAGTTGAGACCAAATCAAAAACAGGAATTCTTATAGTGAGAAGGATTGTTTAGCTCTGACAGTTGAAGAGAGTTAAAAAGTTTAGAGTCCGTTGGTTGTAACGCTTAAAGCTTGCTTGCATATGATACTGCAGTCACAGCAATGACTATAGTGCGTTTGCTTTTTAACAACAGTGAAAGCGCAGAATTAATCTCTGGCATGTTTCTATTCTACTCAAAGGTTGTGCATGCTCTAGTGGTGAACCTGGCTTTCCATATTTAGATGTTCCTTCAGCTGTTTCCTGAAATGTCATAGATACAAATGCCTCCCCCTCCCACAACTTTCAGCCATCATTTGTTTTCATAGCAAGGTTAAAGTACGTACAGCACGGACTACTAACCACTTGACCATCATAAATCATGTGCACATCTAGTAACAAGTCAAGAAACAGTGAATGCAGTTAAACAAATAATTCAGTTTGGGCACAATCTTGGAGTGAATCTTGTAAGAATTACAAAATGATGAATCGCATCATCTCTCACTGTCTTCTCACTGTGAAAGTACATTTACATAACTATTGCCGTGTCTAATGCTTTGAAAGAAATGTTTGAAAATCTTAGGTGCTAGAGACGCTTTCAAATTGCTAGAGGTCTCCCAGTTTCTGGCATGTCAGTCTCCCAAGATAAAGATTACAGGCAGATGTTCTGCTGTGCTCAGAGGGTACTTGTACACATGATAAAAGGTGATGAAAATCACCATTTGGCTAGCATAATGGAGTCACCATGTACACGGCCATGAGGTTTTGTCATGTCAACCTGGCTCAGCACATGCCAACTTGCACTACCTCCCGATGAAGTTTACTTTGTTAGAGGCAAGTTGTAGTGTGGTGTGAAGCTTTGGTTGCTGATTTTGATTTGATGGAGATTTGGCCCTATTCAGCAGCTGAATCTCTGAATCTGAATTGAATCAGAGGCTCCTTTAATCTCTAAATTGAATTGAAACCCTCCAAATCAATTTGGAGAGATTCGGAAAGATTTGGTGATTCAGATATAGACACAGCTTTAAATGTACGTTTTGTCTACATACCTCTGGGTAGCAGGCAGCTTATCAATGCTGTGATACTGGGGCACGTGGAGTGTGCCACAGGAGCACAGGGGGCTCCCCAGTGCACTTAGCAGCAGACCCAGAAGTGGACCAGAAACACTTCCAGTGTTCAGTGTAACAGTGCACAGCATGTGTACAGTCCACTGTACAGAAATGAGAAGCACCCCTCCCAGCTCAGTGACTCCTAAGTCTGGGGGGGCCCTACAGCTGATAGCTGAGCCAGGGAGAGGAGTGGGGGCCCCCCAGCTACGCCCAGCAGACCCAGAAGTGCTTCCGGTCCACTTCTGGATTCACCATCAAGCATGCAGGAGGCTTTCCCTCCCGCCCCCCTGCTTCTGTGGGCCCCAGCATCGCAGTATTCATGAGCTGTGCCTGGTATCTTGAGGGGGTGTGTGTGTGTGTGTGTGTGTGTGTAAAAACATTTAAAGCTGTGTCTATGTCCAAATCACAAGTTCGTTGAAACAGCATCGAATCTTCCAATTCAGCCGAATTGAATCAGGGACAGTGATCCAAATCAATGAATTGAATCACTGTCTCTGATTCAGGCTAAATCTGAATCAAATACGGCCTATTTCACACACCCATAGCAAAATTGTCCCATTGTGGACATGAGCTGTCACATGTAAATTGGAGATTTGATATGTATGTGACATGTACATGTCCTTAGCCCCTTGCCCACCAGGTGCCACTACAATTTATTGGTACTTTCAGTTAATTTGCAGTGTAATTCATAGGTTTTCTGTGTAATTAATGTTTTAGCACACCAGGTATAGCTGCTGAGCCCAACATGAATCAATCTTCTGCTGACCTTTTTTTAAAGTTTCTTAATTACATAAAATAAATATTTAAAAAGAACCCTTTCTGTGTTAGTCATCTCAAAATTCAATCAACTGACAGGTAGAGTATGTTGGGGTCTTGATTACCAGTTCCATTAACATTACAGCTATGTGCCAGACCCAAACATTAAAATCCCCATCCCCTTTTTTTTGCAATGTCCCTTTTTAGATCAGATGCCCTCTGCAGTAACACTGTGTGGCCACTCAGAAGAATATTTCCATGTCTGAAGTTTAAATTGGGTCATGTTTATGCACAGAGAAGCTTCATGCTCAGACAGAGCTTCCTCCGCCTTCCCCCTACTGCTGCTCAACCCAGCCTGGCCCCAAACTGCCCTAGGTGAACCCCTCACTGGTGCCAAAAATTGATACATTTGCAGAGAATCTCTAGTTTTCAAACTTTCCAGGCAATACAGGGTCAGGGGGAGGAGGTGGTTTAACGTTCCTTGTACAGGGAACCAAAAACCTAATAATTAAGCACAGCTCCACGAGGGTGGGGTTGACGCCTTATTGAGATGAGATATCTGAGGTTTACGGCAGAAGTGAGTGGCCAGCAGTGCTTAAGTCTTGTTCTACTTGGACATCTGGTGTGCCCACCATGTCTTTACAGGTCCTGTTGTCACAGCTGTCTCTAGTGGGTTATGGAATAGAGAAAATCCCACACAACTTACTGATTCGTTTGATGCACTGGCTGGGGGAGTTATCTAGTTGATTGCACGATTTTACAATGATTGCACACTTAATTCATACAACACAATTTTATTTTAAAATTCTTTGCTACGCATATAACACTGCTTAGCTTTAAGAAATGCCACAAATATTAAGAACGCAATAACTACATATATCAGAAACAATGCTCCAAATGCACTTCCTTAAAACAATTAATACTAAAAGTTAAATTTGAATCGATACTATTATTTTCATAATATACTTACAATCCTAGAATTCTAAGAAGCCGAACACCTAAATATGCTGTCATTCCTCAGTAGTACAATTTAATGGGTTGGCATCAGTAGTATGGTTCAATGGGCTCATGTCAGCAATGCGATTCAATGGGCTGGCCTCAATACTGGTAGGACTCAGTCCCCTTCCTTCAGTCCCTTTTGGGTGCTCCGCAACTTCAGCGTGAACCAAGAGATTCGTGTTCACGGAGAAGGTGGTTCAGGTGATCAGTCTGATCCGGCCTACACTTGCAATTCTTCCTTCGTTGTTCTGCAAGTGAGGTTACCTCCAAATTGGGACAGTAGGTTACAGTTTTTATTGAATGAGTTGCCGTGTTGGGTCCTCCTACCCAAACCTGTCACTACTCCCAAATTTGGGCTCGGCTCTTTCTTAACAGATACTTTTGCTTGGTAAATAGTTTCTTTTGTTGATCATTTAATTACTTTGAGGAATTTCCATATCACTGAATTGACTTTTATTTCCAATCTTTTAAAAGGCTCCTAGGCCTCGATTTCTCAGAATGTGGGATATTTGCTTAAGGGTCTTTTTTATGTTAACTTTGTTAAAGGCCTCTAAAGATAAAATTCAAGAGTTAAGACTTTGAGCAAAGTTGGGACCGTCTGTACGCAGACCAAACAATGGCCTAGATAAGAAGATGAATCTTGTCTTCTTCCTAAACTGGCTAATGGGCAACTATTACAAACATTCAAACTATTTCATTCAATATGACAACAGCCACAGTTAGGCATCCCTGTCCCAGTTAGGAAATCTCTCCCTTGCGGCACCCTCTTTTTAAATGCAGGTCCCTCACCACTGAAAAAATAGGGGGGTGCTCAGCAAAACATGTCTGCAACTGATCCCTGACTTTGGGGTCTGGTGGGTGCTACCTGTGTCCAGTTCAACTCTTGTGACCCGTGGCTTAATTGGTCTTGCTGACCAGCCAGAGCGAGGTGTCCCTCTCCCTGTTTTTTGACCTCTCCATTCCAGCACCCTTTTTTTCCATGCAGTTCCCTCAGTGCTGAAAAATGGGGAGTTTTCAGAAACACCTTCTTCCTCGAACCCCAAATTCATGCTTTTGAGCTACTGTGGGTGTCAGGTTCCAAAAACAATATATCCCATTATCACAGCCACATCCAGAGCCCAACATCAAAATCCCACTCCCAATTTTGACAGGACGCATAGAACACCTCCCTCCCTGCAACACACACGCACTTTTTTAAAAAATTGTTCATGCTCAGCACAATGCTATTACCCCCAAACTCTGAATTCAGGCTCGGGGGTTACTGCAGGTGCTAGGCATCTTGGTCTCTTTGCAACAGTTAACCTGTGGCCCTGTTGGGTGTGTTCTCCCACTCCATTTTTATGATAGTGGATGAAGTCAGATAGAAATGAATTTTATCTTACAGAGTTCCATGAATGACTGGTGCCTCCTGCAACTGGGGGTGGGGGGGCACCATGGCAGTGACCGATGAGCAAGGACCACCCATAGCCACTGCCAGTCGTGTCAGTGGTGGCAGGTGGGGACCACAAAGGAGAGGGTGGTGAGCAGCAAGCAGCGACTGCCCACAGATATCATTGGCCACGTCGGCAGTGAGGTAGGGGTGGGTATGAGTGGCAACCACCCACAGAAACCAACGGTGGCCAATCTTGGGGGAGGGGGTATGTTTCCCCCCCCCCCGAGCCCTCATTATGCGTTACCTATGCAGAGTCCTTTGGAGCACTGTGGTATTCTGTCCCATGCTGTCTTGCTATAAAACAGTGGTACTCAACTTTTTTGCCTTGCAGGCTGGATGGACAGGGCCCAGTCCATCCACAGGATGGACCCAGCCAGTGGGCCAGATCCAGCCACACAAGGAGACAGGAGCATCCCATCCCTGATCCATCTGTGCAGGGTGAGGAGGTGTGGTCCGGCCCCAACCTATCTGTGTGGAGCAAAATGGGTGTGGCTGGGCCCCAATCCATGCCTCTCAAGGGGCAGGAGGTATAGCCTAGCTCCAATCTGGCTGTGTGGGGGAGGGGTCTCAGCCTAGCCCTGATCCAGCCACAAGGAGCTTGGGAATTTGGCAGCAGGTAAAGGGTAGCAGTATTAATAGCCACTGCTTCCCCAACACCAAATTTCCTGACCTTTGGGGAGTCTTCTGGACTGTATGCGATGGCTCTGCAGGCCAGATTTGGCCTGCGAGCTGGAGGTCGAGTATCTCTGCTTTAGGAGATTATTGTAAGCCCCATAATATGAACTAGCAAAGATCAGGGGGGAGGAATGGAAGCAGATCTACTTAAAGAATTCAAAGTAAAAAAGATCCATTTTTATTGGACCAGAGAGGGGGAGAGAAGTCTGGCAAGCCATGTATACACTCAGCTCCCACAGATTTACAGGAACGAGTCCTGTATTTAAGCTTCTATATCTATATTCTGGCTTGAAAGCCTATATCTGTATCAAAATAAAATATATATATTCAGTTACCTCTAAGACTGCTTCTGCCTATGTAGCTACAGAAATCTGAAAGCTTTGTAGCTTACTGGTCATTTAGATCTAGTCAAAGCATACCTTGGTGCAATGATTTTAATTATCTTGAAAGAAATAGAAGATTCCATTGTAACCAAACACCTGGCTTCAGTTGCAAAGTAAAGCTTTAGAAGAAAAGTTTATATTGAACCATAAATTGTAAGATCATGTATTGTGAGTTGAACAACGAAATAATGGTTGGGAGATGCCAAGCTCTCTTTGGCAAGAGGCTTCAGAGGTTTCCTCTGCATAACAATGCAGATTTCTGAAACTTCATTGAAAAGCAGTCACAAAGCAAAAGGTCACCATACAAGCCAATGAACTGGTCACTGTCCAGGTGGAAATGTGTGCTTGGCTCCTTTCAAGAATAACTAGATGCTTGCTAATGTGTGTCAGATGGTGATTTTTTGGTTCCATGAGTCACTGACAATGCAAGATCTCTATAACCCTTTTATATTGTGGGTTAAGTTGGGTCTTGTTTTCACTTTTGGAAGATACCATGTATGTTCCACTCCAAAGTGATTAATTTAGAGTTTAGCAGACAAATATGTGATGCCTGAGTCAAAAAATGTATGTTCCCATTAGCTCCTAGTTCTTCTCTGCCTATAATTCAAGTGTTGAGTTTAATGTTTGTTGATCAGCAGGGAGTTTGCTTCTGATAATGAGTTGAGCCATGTTATGGGGCTGTTTGAAAGTCAGGAGCAAAGAATATTTCTCTCAAGTTGTGTAACTGTCAATGATTCCTCTAACTGATTGAAATGTGGATGATAGATGACCATCAGAGATGTGCAGTCCCAAAGGGTTTTCTTTTTGTATTGTAGGAGGTTTCTGTGGGGCATTTGGATGGCTCTTCAAAGATGTGTTCTGTTTCTCCACTGGAGTGTCCTTGTTGTATAAAGGCGGATTTCAAGTTGGCAAGGTGGGTTTCGCAAGTATTCTCATCAGAGCAAATGTAATTTGCAGTCAGGCCTTCAGATTCATCTTTTTTGGTGTTTGGGAGATTTTCTGGTTTTGTGGATGCAAGTATTGTGATCTCCACCTGCCATGATTTTAAATATATAGAGGTTTGCAGGACACCATCCCAGATGTGGATTGTGATTATCTAGAAAGCTGATGTTAGTGTAAGAATATTCCAGAGAGAATTTGGTTGAAGAATGATAGTTGTTAAACCTGTGGTGGCATGCAGAAAACCAGGTTCAGACAAGACGCAGGTCTGGTGGTGCAGTTGATCAAGAGACCAAATGGCTGATTAGAGCAAGACTGAATGGTAATTGGGATAGTCTGTTTAAAAAAAAAACAGAAAAGAAACCCATACACACACACACACACACACACACACACACACACACACACACACAACCCCTCCCCACTTAAAATAAGTAAGTGCAAGTATTGTGTTGCCAAGACACTGTTTTATGAAGAAAAGACCAGCCTCCATAGGTCTGGCTTGTCTTTATTTTTAATGTGAAAAATGCCTGGGATGAACAACCAGCCGCCTTTTGTGTTTGCACTGCAGGCCTGGCAATAAATACAGGTATAACATTAGGTGGAAAGCATTTTCCTCTCTCCAGTTTTCAAAGATGTGATGGGTTTCATTGAAAGTCTGTTGCCATGTACAGGACCCCAGAAACAAAGAGAAAAGAGTGCTTGAATTATTGAAGCAACCCAATTATTTTTAAATAAGTGTGAAAATCCAATAATAGGACCAATATGTAGAGTCAAGTTTCCAGGGAATGTGTTATCTTTTCCTGCATCACATAAGCAACTGATGGAGTCTGACAGTCAACTATGCTGAAGTGCAAGAGTGCTGCCATAGGCAATGGGGGAGCACGTACCCCCCTGATGTTGGCCCTTGATGGCCGGGGAATGGGGGCACTGAGTGAAGCACCAGCTGGTGCCGCCTCTTCTCCGAAATTAAAGAAGCTCCGGTGGCACTGAGAACAGTGCTGGCGGCACTTCTGGTTTTGCTGCTGGTGCTGCGATTAGCTGCTGGAGATCCCTTCTTCCCTGGTTTGCAATTGGCCCCTTGGGGGTCTAAGCTACAGAGACTCTGGAGGCACAAGTCACCCATGAGTGCTGCCCATAGACAAATACCAGGAAAGCACTCTCATGAGCCCTCATATCAGTCCTCCCTCTCCCAACATGCCTTTTTGACATTTCTCCACTCATCTGCATCTGAACTGGCCTCTTAAACTTTGAGCTAATGACAGAGGAGGGAAAGTCTATGCAAATTCTGTACACACAGTGTTTCTGTTGATACTATTTTCTGTTTGCACTATTCAGCAGTAGTTTTCTTTTGTACTAACTTGGGCAAACATATGGACGTCAGTAGTATAAA
Source organism: Caiman crocodilus (assembly GCA_030014935.1). Taxonomy (NCBI): domain Eukaryota; kingdom Metazoa; phylum Chordata; order Crocodylia; family Alligatoridae; genus Caiman; species Caiman crocodilus. The sequence goes on along the minus strand of JAGPOW010003316.1, from coordinate 5,342,406 downwards.
TAGGGCAACCACCCTGGGCCCTGACTTGCAGAGAAGAGGGAGGTAGAAAAAACCCACTTCTCCTACAACTGCATGACCACATCAGCCACACAGTGGCAGCCAGAAGTCACCACTGGTGTTGTGTGGTACAGCTGCCCTGGGTGCCCAGCTGCATTGTTACACCTTTGATGTTCATATCTCACTTGCAATTCTAGTGCCAAATTTTACACTTTATTCACTATCCTCTGAGGGACACGTCTCAATGCCAGTTTTTGTGTATATGAAATCCAGCCAAATCCTTCTTGTACACATAACACAATAGAGTTCTTAAGCTTCGGCATCTGATATTCTCCTAAAACTGTTGCATACTTCCTGTATTTTTGAGTTGCAAAGGATTTGGTTTAGAAAGAAAAAGAACTGATTAGGGACAAAAAGATGGGGAAAAACATTTCTAATGTTTCTAATGTCTGCATGTAACCAGTGTCTCTTATGTACTACTGCATGTACAAAGTCTCTATATCTCAGTACAAGAAAGTGATGCTAAAAAGGCAGGATTTCTTTTCATTTGTACTACAAACACCTGATTCTTTTTGGACTGTAGTAGAGTTTGTTTAGTTTATTTACTTACAATGACTACTGGCAAACATCAAAGCACAGTGAAGAAACAAAAAAAGCCCCAACTAAATGTAATGCAGCATAGCATATAAAATGTATGCAACCAGCATCTAACATTCCAGCCAGCCCTGGGGAGACCAATTTGATTCCTACCTAGTTAAACAAAGGATAACAACAAAAGGGTAAATATGGGGTGGGGAGAGAACAGGAGGAGGAAGATAAAGAATAGTTATAGATGGACCAGGATAGTTATAGCAGGGAATTCCCACCCTGGTTTAGGTACACACAGTGAAAGCCTGAAGCTGAATTGATTCAGTCTTTGCAGATTAGTCTAAACTGCACAGATTAAATTGAAACAGGAGTGAACAAACAGTTACTTTTGATTCAGGAAATGCAGCCACATACCTGCAGTAGCTCAGGCCAGAAGCTAGGGGGCGCTAGAGCACAGCTCTCTGGCTGTGTGTTCACTTTCTCTTCCTGCTGCCCCCAAGGTCTATGGGATTTGCAGTCCAGAATTACATCAGCAGGACCCTGCAGGGTTTCTATTCCTGCTTCCAGGTGCCTCTGGGATTTTTAGTCCACAGTTGCAGCCAGCAGGAAGTTTGAGTGGAGGAAGAGGTATTTAGCCTCCCAAACCTGACCTCAGACCCCAGCCAGCATTTGCCTGAGGGGGTACAGTCCCCCTGCTGTAGTCTGGGATGCCTCCCCAGTCAGCTTTTCCCCCCTCCACACCCCTGCCCAGCCTTTTGTTAGCCAGCTCTCACTGCTCCAGCTAGGCAGCAGAAAGTCGGAGCCAGCCCTGCTCTCTGGAGCAGACAGCTCAGTCCAGCCCAGGGCTGAAAAGCATGCTGTGATGCTGGGTGACTGTGATTTAACTGAACCAGAAAGGACTGGGACAGAAGTTTCATAGACTGGTTTGACCCAAATTAATTACGTCCGATAGTACATTCAATCGGGTTTATCTCAAACCAGATTTAGCCATTTTAAAACTGGTTTATGTTCACTGAGTTTCTGTTCTGTTACAGGTTTAAACCAGTTTCTGAGCACTTAAACTGGTTTGTGTGTAACTTCTGTTCTTAGCCCCTGTAAGTATTTCAGGACCACAAACTCATGATGATGTCTTAAAAATAATGAGATTTGGGTGTTTGCTCACCTGGCTTTGCAGGTATCATCCCTTAGTTACTGGAGCACAATGTAGCTACAGTGGCTCTTTGTGACTACTCAAATGCAGTTGTGTCTCCAGAGTGGGAATTGTGTTCTGGGAAGACACCCGCTGCCTAAAGTACTGTATCAGCTGATGAAGGAGTGTCTAGGCCTTCCCCAGGTTGCTGTGTAGTGGCAGAAACAGTGTCACTGACAGCAGAAAACATTCTTCTGCCACAGGGGATCTTTCAGTGTAGGCTTGATGGCAGAACCGGCAGCAGATCTTGGTAGTATAGACCAGACCTTGGCTTCTGGGTTTTGAAACTTTTGGAGCCATTTCTCCGTTTCTGCCCAACTGGAAGAACTAGAACCTGAGGTTATTGTGCAATCATATGTCCTCAAGATTTAAGCCCTTAACCAGCCCCATCCCCACAAAAAGTATCTATGAAACATAGCAAAGAATTAGTAGCAGGTTACCTGCCATGGCCTTGAGTCCTCTCTCCCTGATCCCTCCAAAAATACCTGCCCTTTGTTTTATTCTAGATCCAATCCCTGTTCTTGATCAAGCAGGTATATGTACAAGAAGCAGTTGCTCTTCACCAGCATTAAGGCAGTATCCATAGCTGTATACTGTTCTAAATGGACCAAAACAGATAGATTTGGCACCTAAGACAGTTGCTCAAGTAAGTGCTTGAGGAAACTAGCTATTAGAAACACCATTCTCTGCTTTCTCTTGCTAGCTGTCAGAAGCAGATGTTTATCAGCCAGTTAGGGTATCTGTGTGACAGTGCAAGCATGCTGCCCTGAAAGAGTTCACATTTTGCTATATAAATGAGTATCAGATCACAGCAAAACAAAATACGAATTTTTAATAGACTGAAGCCAAAATCATTGTAGCCTAGTTCTGTGTAATGGGCAAGAAATGCTATTAAACTCTCTCTCCCTGTGCAATTCTGCATCAGGATGTACACCCTATAGCTGGCCTCTCAGGAGTCCATGTTATAATGACTATAAAAATGAGCCATCTGAATCTTGCTCCTGTCAGAACCTAGTTAACACTGAAGATACAATAAAACAGCAGCACAACAGTTAGTTGCCTAATGTCAGGCTTTGTAATCTGAGAGGTGCCAAGGGCTCCATACTTATTTAATCAGGCCTCCTTCCTTTGAAAGCAGATGTTTTAATTTACACTTAATGCTCCAAAGACTCCTGCAATGAGTCAGAAACCATTTCTCTCCCTTCTTTTCCCCCTTCATAAAATGAGCAACAGTACTAGATGCATCAGGCACAGTGAGTAAACGAGAAACTTATTCTGCTTTGTCTAAAAATTCAGTGCTAGCAGAATTGATGTATTCCTTTACTTACAGCTGTGACTTATGAAAATTATATATATTATATTAGCTGAAAAAATAGACCAGCTGGCCCCTGTCATTTCATTAATAGCCATTATTTGGGGCCTTTTATTAGAGATGGGTGAATTATTTTATTTTTCAGTGATCAGAAAATCTTCCAAAAAAATAAGGTTTCTGGAAACCAAAACACTGAATTTTGGTTAAAACTAGTCAAAAGTTTTGACAGATAGCTGAGCTGGGGAGGGGTGCATATGATGGAATTGCAAAATACTGAAGTGTTCCATTTCAATTTTATAAATTAATATTATTTCATTACATAATTGACTTAAATCGTTTTTAAGGTAAATATCCCCAAACCAAAATGAAATATTTAAAGTAAAACAACATGTTTAGTTCTACCCAAATTGATTGGGGGGGGGGGTTTCGCTTATTCATTTCACCAAAAAAAATCTGTTGCTGCTAATAAAATATATATCATTTTTGTAAGTCACACCTGTAAGTACAGGAATACATAGATTCTGCTAGCACTAACCTTGAGAGGCATGTAGGAGCGCCCCAAGTAGGCAGGATAAGCAGGTTCTGAGCCTCCCCCCAACACCAGTGAACATCTGTTTGGTTCACTTATGCTCTAACTTAAAGCTCTTTAAGTAAAGCACAATAAAGAGCTTCCACCTAGCACTTTTTGAATGTCTGTAATTAGCCCTATTCAACAGCAGACATAACCCAACTATCATAAAATATGAACTGACTTGGCATCCCTGCTTAAAAATGAAGAAGACCAGAATGTCTCCAGTTCTAACATCAGTCAGCCAAACTTTTTCCCCACTAATTTAGTTTTATTTCTCATTATATAGGAAGAAACACATTTAGTAAGTATCTAATTTCAACTGAGACATTTTTTCCTGCAAACTATTACAGGTAGCATAGTATACATTTTATATAGTATAAGGAAAACAAGGTTGAGCTGGATGAATAATGTGTTTGTTTGTTTTTTTCCAGTTTGGTTACTGAAAGGACAAATAGGATAGGTATAATGTAAGTATCTAGCATAGGTTTACATCACTTACCTTGTTTAATTGGGACCCTTGCCAGGTGTGGACCTAGCCACCAGCAGTGAAATGCTAATGTAACTCACTGTGGCATCTATTTCAGCTTTTTTCCTATAACACTGTATTTGTGATTCCAGTATTCAAAACCCTAGCTGACCTTAGAAATATTGCATCAAGGAAAGGTTTTTCAGTATCCAAATGGGCTAATGATCCTTCAGTGCGACTATGGTTTCTTTGAAACCTGAGTGTAGCCCTGCTGCCACAGGAATACTGGAAAAAATAATTAAATTTAACTGTGTGAATCTGAAGACAGTTCCATAAACAGGAAGGAATAGATAGATGTATGCTGATTGGGATATGCCAGTTCTTCCTAGTATGTCTGGCCTGTGGAGTCTTGACTTTCTAAAAATTAAATAAAAGACTGAGATAGAAAGTCCAAGCTGGTGGGAAACAAATGTGAAATAGACCTCAGGCAACTTCTGCCCAATGGCTGTTGCCAACCAGCTGTATCAAGTGATAGAGAACTATGTCAGGCAATGACATGATCTATTGCTTGCCTCTTAAAAAAAAACAAAAAAAAACAAAAAAAAACTGGAGTGTAAAACACAAAAAAGTGTCCACTAGTGTCACTGAATAACATAGGTTTTCAAAAGTGCTGAGCTGGAAGTTCTGGGATGAGGCACAACAGTTTGGCAATGTTGTTCCTGTCTGTCGAAGTTTAACAAAGGCAATGCTTGCTGCTACTCAGCTGGGCTCCTGCCACTTAGCTGAACCATTCTGAAATTGGAAAAACAATAATTTTTATGACAAAACAGATGACAGCCAGTGCATTCACAGCACGACAAGAACAGAATAAAATATTGATCCAGGTATGATATAAAAACAAGCAAAAGATTCTTTTGTCCTCTTCAAATTGCAGCCTGCTATCATTTTCACAACTCATTTCCCAAAGCCACTGTTTAAGCAAGCCATTGCTTAAACTCCAGCAAAAGGCTTGCAAGCACCACTGCCCTCTCAGCTTGCAGTTGTTCTGCCATTAACTTCAGGACTATTCCAAGCAAGTTATCGACTTGTCTAATATATTCAACATGGCCCTTTTGTTTTCTTTTCACAGTATACCTTCAAATCAAGGGTTTTGTTTTCTTTTACTTTTTTTCCTCTTCTGCCAAATATTACATGATTTTTCCCCCAGGGTGGGTACTTGCTCCAATTACTAGGTGAATTTCTAATTTAATCTCCAGTTCTGCAAAGCATTTAGGCCCAGAAGTAGTTGCAATGGAGCTGCTCCGGTGCTTAGTTTGGTTGGGTTTTTTTTGCTAGATGGGGCCAGGCAGTTGCCTCTGTCAACCAATATTATTCTGTATTGCTTATCATATATGGCTATTAATGACTGCTGTGCAATATTAAACAACTGATTAATTTCCTGTTTTCCAAAACTTGGATATGCTTCATCTATAGGACTGGTCAAAAATTTTCCATCAAAATGCACTTTTAAAGAAAAAAAGGGCTTTTTTCCAAACACAGTATCTTGGGAAAAGAGATGTCTTGTTGACAATTTTTGTGTTTCAGCAAAGCAACTCATTTCCTGGCAATCAAAGGCCAAAATCTTTGGGTTTAAGAATGGTAGTTTTTCTGGTTTGGGTTTTAGATTGGCAGGTTTTCAGTGAAAATAGGAGAAAATGTTGAAAAAAACAGTTTTAGTGAAAATGGGGAAAAAAAGTTGTGATTGTTGTTGCATTCATTGAAAGTTTCTTGGAGGATTGAAAGCCAGTTTCCCAACTGACCTAGGTTCGGGGTTCTTGCAGATGAAAAGATGATAGTGACATGCCAAGGCCTTGCTGCTATTGTTTGTTCTGAGGTAGCACTAGTAATGGACTGGGACCATTTTATGGCAGGTGCTCTACAAACATGCAGCAAATAGACAATACCTGCCTCAAAGTATTTAGTCTAAAGATTTCATAAGCACTCACTTGGCTAAAAACTAGTAACAAGTAAAGTAACTGGGCATGTCTACATGTTCATTAATGTGCTTTTGCTACTGTGCATTGTTTAGTACCTCTAATATGAGGTACTACATAAGGACACATTAGGCTGACCTAACACACAGTTTCAAAAGGGAACGCCTTTTTACTGATGCCTAATGCACAGTAGACTCATTCTACTGTACAGTAGGATATTAGCACGGTTTTTGATGTGACACTTTAACACACAGTAGAATAGGCTACTGCACATTAAAGCACACTTGTAGATGTGCCCAGTAAGCACAATGTATGTTCTGGGTGCTTCTGGGTTTTGTTTGTTTTTAGTCCAGAATCAAAGGAAGGACTTGCCAACATTGGCTATGTTGGAAAAGTGAGAGGCAGAAAAAAGAAAGGGGAGGGGGAGGAGGGAAAGGGGAAGTGTGGGGGACGCAAAGCAAAAAGAAAAAGGGATGATGACAGTTTCCAAGCAGCTCCAAAGAAAGAGAGATCCTGCTGACAAGTCTGGATACCACCAAAATGATTGCTTTGTTCTTTTCTTCTGTTTTGTCAGCGTGCTAGTTTGGAAAACAGCTGCTTTGAGATCTGAGCGATATACCTGTGCTGGGAATCTCTATCACACAAATCTCTATCACACTTTTTTTTTTCTTAGTCACCCTGTCAAGGTTGTGCTAACTGATTTGGGTCCATTAATATGTATTTACTTTTCTGCTTTCCAGATTTAAAACAATGGGGAAGAAGTATGATTTATTTAGAGGACAGGGTACTTGACTGGGACTCAGGAAGTTTTGGCTCTGTTTCTATATCTGTAGCTGACCTATTGCATAAAATTAAGCAACTTATTTCACTTCTCTTGGCATCTGCTTACTCTTCCTTTTGTCATTTGTTATGCTTAATTAGACTGTACACTATTTGAGGCATTGATGATGGTACCTCTTTCAGCATATATAGCATCTAGCACAATAGGGCCCAATATTAGTCACAGCCTTCAAGCATTATTAGGGTGCAAGTAATAAGAAGAATAGACCTAACTTTTTAAGTTTCAGAAACAACCCTTTTTCTTTTAAATAAATCCATTTATTTGCATTTCTTTCATATTGGGTTATTAAGTATATAACTAAACTAACTAGTGTATGTATGTCTCTTTAAGATCTCCTTAGCCTTTTAATATGCAAGCCATAGAAAAGTTGGTTCAGGAGAATTGACTGCATATTTGCCTGGATCTAATATTCACCAGCTACTACAGATTTTCCAAGATATTTTTCGTTCTTCCTCACTGGAGGGTGAAGAACTTATATGTCTTCCTAATGGGGCTTCCTAGACACTTGTTCTTACAGCTTTCGGTAAAAGCATTTGCTCCTGCTGCTTCTGTAAGAAATTCTCTGGGGGAAAATGATCCATGTGACAGAGAAAGAGTCCTTAAATCTTTTTACCCGTTTGGGGTTGGGAGAGAGTAGGCAGAAACGAGGTAAATGACCTGTCCCACCTCCGCAAACAGGTAGGACACCAAGCTCCTGTTGTAGCAAATGCGCATATGTGCTCTTGAGGCGTCAAGGCTAGCTCATTGGTATTTTGATCCAATGACTACTGAAGCCAGCTAGAGCTTTTCCTTTGACTGGTGAGCAATAGATCTGGCCCTAATTCATGCTGCTTAAGGTTAAGTGGTGTAACTGGTAATTTCTAATGATAAGAGAGATTTCCATTGCTTGTGAAAAGGGATTGAGAGGGCTATGATTGAAAGCAAAGGTGGGCTGTAGTCACAGTCATAAAAAGACTGAAAATTGCATTAGGCTTAATTGTGCTCACTGAAGTGAGGATTTTTTCACTTGCTCTTTCTTATATTAGCAGCAGCACGCTTGTTAATGAAGTTGCATTTTCCCTGGAAATCAGGCAGGGCAGGGAGAGCATCCTGGAAGCATTGTAGGCACCTTGCTCAAGGTTTGAGTTTCTCGAGCGCTGAAGGGTGATGGCTTGGAATGCACTCAGGGCAATCTGACCACCTCATCTCTAGGGCTGATGTGCATGGAGCCAAAATAAACAGATGAGGCTTATTTCCTTAGCAGTATGACTGAGTACTCTGCCACCACAGTCAAGATGTATCCTTAAATGCTCTCAGTCTAAATGTTTGTAATTAATAGCAGCGGATATCTCAAACATTATCCCCAACACAAAAAATGAAGTTCATTAATCATTTGTTGTTAAATCGGAAATTAACATGAATACAGGGTTGCAGGTTGTAGCCGTGTTGGGCTAAGAACAGAGGCAGACAAGTTTCTTTGGGTGAATCTGATATCTTCGATTAAGCCAAATAGAATAGTTGGAAAATCTTCACTGACTGGCCTTGCATACCTACTGGCCTCTAGCTGCTTTACCACTCTATCCAGGAAGAGCACAGACCATCTGCATATGCTTCCTCAGCCTGACGAAGGGTTTTTAAACCCGAAAACTTGCTAAGAACATTTTTTTCCAACTATTTAAGTTGGTCTAATAAGATATCGGCTTCACCCAAAGAAAATTAACATGAATGCTTTTCCCAGACCAGAATTTGGAAGCTGTTAGCTAAACCATGTCACTTAACTAGTTGAATGTGTTAAACTTTTATACTGAAATATGCACCTTTTATCTACATAGGCTCATACACATTTGAACACGCATGTGTTAACACCTTCCAGATTATACTCAAGCCTTAAGGTTCTGCTACTTCTGCAAGTCAAAAAAAAATGACACACCAATTAAAAACTATAATAGAATCAGGGAAATGTCAGCCTCCTTTCCTCATGCAGCTTCCTGATTCTGTTGGCTAACGCAGCAACAAATTTGGCAGCAAATTGCAGCCTTGCTACTACTAGAAAGGTCAACTATTGAACAGGCCTGGAAAGTTAAACTGCCCTTGCACCTCTGTGAGTGGTCAGAAGTGAGTTGCATTAGTGGGGCCATGAGGTGGAATGATTCACATCCACTTACACATGCTGCACCGAGGGTATGTGAAAAAATAGAGTTTCTCAGATCCTGACCTGTTATTCTAGCATCTTTCACTTGCATTAAATTCACTTTAAGACAACTGAAAACATTACTTTCAACTTCTCACACTCCTTGACTGCAGGTCTATGGAGTGACCAAATACTTTGTTCAAATCACTAACCAGCAGTTGGAGTAAAGTGAAGAACTGGAGAAACAGGCAGAAAAGATTAAGAAAGAAGTGTTCTTTATACACTGATTGACTTGGTAACTGGTACTACAACTTGTCTTTCAAAACCGAACTCTGGTGCAACACACATAGAAAAAGAATGGCATGTCTTTATTAAAATTTAATTGCTCATCACTGCCCTCCCAGAGTTAAACCCTGTGCCCTTTGGAGGGAGCGAACCACACTGTGCTAATAATATTCGACTTGGACGGAAATTACAGAACTTACTAAATAATCACACAATGCAACATTAGCCAGAGGGACAACAATGGACTGAGAATTTAGTCAAAAGCTTACTGGTTCATTATTTCACTCAACAGATGCTTCAAAAGAAACTGCAGCACTTCCTCAGGAGAGACCACAGCATGGATAGTTACAGCAGCCTCCTTCTCAGTATTCTCTAGAACTGGTAAAATGTCAATACTTGGACATTATTCCATGCAAACAAAGCAAGCTGAACAGCCTAAAGGATAAATATATTTTGGTGTGGTGCTAATCCTCAATAAAGTCAGTAGTAAACAGAGATGGGTCTGTGACTTCCACAAAATCTGGGACTTTAGATAAGATGAGATCATCCCTAGTAAATGCCATCAAAATGCCTAGAAAAAATGTGAAAGCATGCAAATAATGGGCAGAAACAATGCAGAAGGAATATTGCCCAGTGCTCAGAGACGGGGATTCAGGACTCCTGGACCCTATTCCAGTCTGTGGAAGGAAATAGGCAGTCATGACTCAGCTTCTGTTTCTGTCTCCAGGAGAAAGTGCTTTTTAGTAAACAAGGCAAAACCCTGGGAATCAGACTACTTGATTATTTCAGTTAAAATTGCAGTAGAACCTGGAGGTCCCATCTAAAAGTGTACTGCATTGTGCTAGCTACTGTAGAAATACATGGACAAGGAATTCAGATACAGCGATCAAACAATTCATCCAGGGGCTACACTGCAAATCTGGCACAGATGAAAATTGAATCCATCTGTTATGAATTCTGGAGGCAACTTTAAGCTTCTCTAGCAAAAAGTAATGGAAGCTTTCAGACTAATCCATAGAGTGACCTGGAACCCAGTAGTGTAATGATGGGTGGCTGAGCAGGGCTTAAGCCTTCGCATTATCTAATGAAGGTAGAATGGATCCAGAGGGGATGCCTCAACCTCCTGTTGCCTTCCCCTGTGTCTCTTCCTCCTGTATCCTGCACCATCCCAACAGGGGCTCCAGCTCTGGCAGCAGAGGCCAGATCAGCAGTGGTGATACACAATGCAGAAGCAATGGCTGGAGGTTTGCTGCTGTCAAGGGAAGGTGCCACTTCCTTTTTTTTTCCCACCAAAAAGATTTTTAAATAGCCACTTGACACACATTGGCAATGAAAAGAGGTGACATTTCCCCTCCCTTTCTGGCCACAGCTCCTGCACCATGTGCTGCCAGCCCTGGGGCACAGAACCAGCTGGGTATGCCTCTGCTGGAACCAGCTGTTAAACTTTGCTGTGCTTCAGTCCTTCCATCTACAAGGCTGATCTAATAATGACACTGCCTGTCTAATAGGGACACTGTGAAGATATTAAATGTCTGAAAGCTGTAGATGAAAGGCGTCACTACATGGAAGTGCTGCTGTCATTCAGCAGTCATATGTATATTAAAAAACCCAACAAACATATTCCAGTCAAATCACTTTTTGGAACATTTTGACAGTGTCTGAGTGAACCTGGCATATTAGCCCATCCAGATTTTTTACCATGCAACCTTGCATCCATCCAAGCAACTCCCAGCAAGATTTCATTGTGCTGTGTTTCCTCTGCAGAACATGTTTGTAGATACCTGATTTTTGACAGTACTGCCATCCAAATGGCTTCCCTGAAGGCTCAGGGCAGCCATTCTAAACCCAAACCATGAGCATCCTTCTTACTATACACACTGTCTGCACATGCACAGACAGGTGACCTGTTTGCTTGTGGTGATATCCAGCTGAGCTCAAAGATCAGATATACAGTACTTGTAGATAAAAAGTCTGTAGTGAAATGATATGGACCCTTTCTGATGCCTCTGAACTATGGAGAGGAGGTCACTGCATATATCCATGGAGGCTGGCTCCAAAATGACTTTTTTCACAACTATTTGTCCATTTTCAGTATTTTAGCTTCTTTCTTCAGCATATTTAAAGATAATTTCCAAGACTGGTTAGAGCTTTGGAGGAGCATCAGTCTGCCTTGCTTTTCACTTCTGATTACCAGCCACTGCTGAATCCACCCCATCTTCCTCCTGATCTGGTTATTTCAGGTACCGAGTCTGATTCTCTGTGATCACCTCTTCACTTTACACTGAGCAGGCTATAAGCCTACTATAAATGATGATATAACCAGATAAGGAAAGCAAGGCAGGCTGATGCTTTGCCAAAGCTCCTCCAGGATATACTGGTATGAAGGTGTATGCTGTATTGCCACCTGGGCTGTCCCTGATACTTGGATTATAGTTGAAGAGCAGTGTCTACTTATTCTCAGCTGAGAAACAGCTCTTAAAGCTACTTTGAGTTATAAAACAGCTGACCTTGCTCGAGAGACCTGAAAATCTATCATATTTGTGGTCTTTTGCCCTATTCCCATGCTACAGGTGAAGGCACTTTCTCTTTTATATAATGGCTCAAATGTACCATAAGCCTTTCAATGACATGTTCAAATAAATGTAGTGGTGTAATTTCTGACATAGCATGATACAGTTGATTGTGTCACTGGATTATTTTCCCCCAAGTCAATAGAAACTGAACAATAATTACCTTAATTAAGATTTGCATAATTGTGATTAGTAACTTCCAAGAGAACTGTTGTAGTAACATATAAAAGCTTATCTAACAGCTATTAAATTATGTTTCCTTTTTTGATTGGATTTTTTTGAAATCACAATAAGCAGTAAACAGGATGTGTCTAGTTGATTATTTAATTAACCGTATTAAGTAGCTGTCGGCTGAAGGAATTAAAAAAAAGTTTGAGCACTTTCAAGAATAAACAAAGGATTTTAGTTGAAGGTTCACAGGAAGCCTACTTGTTTCAAATACTATCTCCATGTGAAAGTTAGACCCAGAAAGCATACCAAGGTAATGTTCCTTCTCTCTCTCTTCCTCCCATTTCAAAGGGAGTGGTGCACCTAAATGCTTGTAAGGATCTGGGCTTAGATGCTTTGTAGAAGTCTCCTGGGCTTCAGAATTTCAAGTTTGGGCTAAGAGATCATTCCCATCAAAGTTTATAGCTAAATTGTTTGTACTGATGGGTCCTGACCACTCTCTGGGTTCATATTCCTGGCAGAAGTTGAATGCAGTGGGAGGTTCTCCTGGTTGTGACAGGGTCTGGACATTGACCAAGAAGAAATGAATATTGAATAAGTAACAGTAGAGCTTTTAAAAGTGGGGGTGAGGGGACAATCCCCACCCTTCCCCAACTGAGACAGAATTAAGTATTAGAATCTGATATACCCACCTAGACCAGTATGGGAAGAAGGACAGAATATTTAGATAAAACATGCTCAGAAATATTGATTTCAGTGACTTTCATTGTAGTATGAAGTTTGACATGAACAAGGTTGGAGGTAGTGGAAGAGTTATTAAAGGGCAGGCAGGTAGCATGTAGAAAAGAGTGGATTATACTTGAGTGTCACAGAATGGTCTACTGGGGCCAGGTTTCAACCAAGATCCTGCCCAGCTTTGCCCAAAAAGTCTGTAAATCACATTAAGCCTTTCACTGAAGTTAACCAAAGTTTTGAGTTTACAGTGAATTTGAACTACATGTCATTCTGAAAGTTTTGCACAGCTCTGATTAGAACACATTAGAGAACAGCAGCTTCATTAAAATTAATATTAACAGTGGCTTCATTAATGAACAATATTAACAGCAGTTTCATTACTGGAAAATTCATTGTTTAATTGGATTTCATTGAATTAATATATAGAGGCAGATCCTTGCTGTCGTTAATCAATGTCACTTTATGATCTTCAGTGGAGCCAAACTGCTCTCCACCAGCTGAGAAGCTATGATGTCGCTCACATTAAGTCTATGACTTTGTGTCTGTTTTAGCAAATTACTTGTCAGATTTCTCATATCTTTGGCTTGGAGACTGTTAGAAATCTTCTGCAAGCGGGCTTTCTTGTAAAATACCCCTATGAGATTTCTTAATGGTTTTACACGAGATGCTAACTAAGCAGTCGTTACTGTGCAGTCATTTAGTACATATATAAACATTGCAAACTTGTATAAACAAGTACTAAATGACTGTTCAGTAATGAATACTTAGTCAGTGTCTCATGTAAAACCATTAAGAAGTCCCATTGGGGAATTTTTCAAGGAAGCCTGATTGCAGATTTCTAACACAATCTCCAAGCCAAAGACATGTCAAATTTCTCAAGTACTTTGATAAAAGAGTCACAAAGTCACAGATTAAATGTGAACTACAGCACAGCTTTTCAGGTGTGTAAACAAGTACTAAATGACTGCATAGTCACCTGAGTTACAGCACAGTAGTGCCGCAGATTGGCTTTTAGGTGACGCTGAATGTGCAGTAGCTTGTTACGGTTGCATCGTGTCACGCTTCCTGCCATGCAACGCTACTGCTCAGTAATGAGCTACTGCGCCATCAGCATCTCATGTAGATGTGCCCACTGGGTCAGGAATGCCATGAGAAATGTCTGTCTTGTAGTGTTTTGGGATTTTCACTTCTAGTCTTAACAAATTCCTACTCCTTAAGCTGAGCCAGTTTGGCCATTGCTTCAATAGCCTGAATATGTACCCAACAACAGCAACAAACTCTGATCCTAATGTCTTGTATAATGCTCACTACAGTTACACAGTTGGTGAAATCCTCATCTCCTGAGAGCCACTAGAAAAATTCACTTTGATTTTAAATAACCTCAGGATTCCTCCCAATACCTAGAAATGTTCAAATTGGATGGCTTAGACTGACAGGAATCCATAGAACTAATTCATTACTAATGTAAGTCTAGAGTGGCTTTTGACATGCCAATGAAATCTGGTGTTGCCCTATAGATTGTGGCCATAGTTAATTATTCATAAGGAACTAATAACCTACCCACTACTTTGTAGACAAATTGAGCAGAGCAAAATTCAAGCTGGAATTACTAGAAACATATAGAATCCCAGAATGCCACTATTAGATCACAATTTTTAATGATGCTTTTAATTGTTGCTTGCACAAACACTAGCAAGGCGGTATTAATTTATGTTTAAGTGCCTTACGATCCTTGGATAAAAAGTTCTGTAAGAATTTGCCCATGGTCCCTGTGACAGGTTTACACCTGGAAAAGCTGGGGATGAGAAGTGTGCATGCCCTGTTCACCTGGTCTCAATGCACCTTCCTCTTCTCACCTGCCACAACTTTTTTTTTAGAAACAACATGAATATTCAGTTATAGAGAGGTGGTGCTTGCGGTCACTTGGTGGATTTGGTGGAGTTGAGTCTATGCTGGGCTTCTATGTGGCCTCCACTCCACCCCTTTTCACTCAGGGGTTGATGTGGGACCTTGGTGGTAAGCAGGGTTTCCACTTTGATCCTCTCATAGTTCCTTTCCTTCTAGGTACTAACATGGCTCTCTGTGCTTGCTGGCAGGCTGCTTCTGGTTGCAGGCTCCCCTTGCCTGTGTCCCTCACAGGGTGTTGCATAGCTTAGGTTGGTCCTAGCTGTCTCTGTGTGGGTCCTACACCAGCCACGCCGCACTGGCCATCTCTTTCTGCACAGATCCTCCAGTCATTCACCTGTCCTGACCTGTGCTGCTCCGCATGAGGGCTCCAGCATGGGCTGTGTCTTAGCAGTATCTGCAGTAATGAGATGCTCTGCTCCAGCAGCAGGGAAAACATGCAGGCCCCCTCTTTGTGTCCTGGTGCAGCCCCTCTCCTCTATTTTTAGCTTCTCTCTTAGCCATCTTCCTCCGGCCTCCAGACCAATCAGTGCATCCCTTCTGCCTGGCAGGGTGCCAAGTGGTCATATTACAGCCTGGTACAGAACAGCTGGGGATGCATCCCCTCCAGCGAGGCTGCATGCCTTTCTTCTCCCCTGGGCTCACATGGACCATCTGCTATCTAGTAAACCAGCAGCTCAGACAGGGCCCTGTCACAGTCCCGTTGCACACTGACAAAACCTTGGGGCCTAAGAAAACAATAAAGGGTTTGTTTATTTTCTTCCCATAACTAAACAATAAAACAAAGTGGCAGCTGGCCCAAACCTAGGCTTCAAACTCATAAGCATTCAGATATTTAAACCAATTCAGTAGCAAAATTGAGGGCGGGGGGAGGTGACCAGGACACTAGCCCAAGGAGCTGGGGAAAAAGGACAAAAAATAGTTGCTGGCATAGCTGGAGGCTGACTGAACTGCCACTATAAGCACTACAGACACCACAACGCTATGCATCACTGTTACCCAGAGCCAAGACCTGCCCTGTTATGCCTCTGAACCAGCTTAGCTCACAAACTATCAAACAAACTAAAACTGGTTATTAGCCATACTAGGGGTTTGCAACCTATACATAACCATTACAATATACTACCAAGGGTACTCTGATGAAGAGGTGAAAGTGCCAGACTTAATTCCCATGCTAAACTAGCACACTTGGAAATCTCAGCCCCAGTGTTACGCTCTCCCAATTGTGCAGTACTACAGCAATGACTGATTCTTCAAACCACATCTTCAAGGTCTTACCTGTGTCTTAACCTCACTCTTGGCAATTAGGGCTCCAAGCCCATGGAAGAGGAGGAGGAGAAGCCATAATAATATTCTTATTGGCTTCAGCAGGGTTACTTAAGGTACAGATCATTAGCTGATATGGGAAATGGGAGGAAAATACACTGCCTAAAGAAGGGGATAAGAATAATTGAATCAGTAGATCTGATTTCCCACAGCCTCTCACTTTGCATAGTCACTTACACCTGCAGGAAGTAGGTATATAAAGCTCCTATTTTGGTATTGTTTTACACTCACGCTGCACAGTACACACATGATTATGCAAGATGCTAGGAAGTGCAGAATCAGAGCCACTGTGTGTGTAATAATCCCAGAGTAAATACAGGAGAAATAGCCTCAGTGCAGGAACTGATTGCTTGATTATTGCTTACGGCGATGGAATAATTCCAGTGTTCCTAACTGGGAACAAAGCTGTTGTTGAACCATTTCTGAAGAGGTGAGAGGTCTAAAACAGGTCTGCAAAGACAAGACTGCCAACAATTATAAGGAAGTTGAGGTCTCTGTCATATCCAAAAGACACGAACCGTAGCTAGACTATAGAAAAGCATGGCAAGAGAATGTCTACAGCAGGGCTTTCCTGAAAAATGTTTTCTAAGCAGGACAATAACACTCAAGAAGCCTTTTTCCTCCTTTAAGCACTTAGTTGAGCCTGTTATGTCTAAAGGGACTGAAGATTTGAAATTGAAATGCAGTGAAGAGTAGCCCCTGGCCTACAATGCCTACATCACCTTAATAAGCATGAGCAAAGCAACATACTAAAAGAGAGTATTGAATCGTAGAGAAGTAGGGCCTCAAGGGACCTCTGTAGGTCATGTAGTCTCTCCCCCTGCCTGAGGCAGGGTCATCCCTATCCAAACCAGCATATAAAAGGGTGTACAGACTGGATGTCATAAGAATACAAAAGGACTATTGCTACCAGGGGCAAGAAATATGTTTGCAGAAGCAAAGCAAATGATTAAAGCTGCCTCTTGTCTTCGCATGTTATTTAAGTCATTTAAAGGTTGCCATACTAAGAAACGAAGCATCCAGTGCTTTCAGACTCTTGTTCCTCAAGAAACTTTTTTTTTTTTTTTTAACCTGTTGTTCAAGGTTTAGATTTTTTGTATGTGATCACCAGGGATCCAGGTTTTCTGTTTGCCATGGTAAAACACAGATATCCTCATTTTAAGGGGAAAAACCTGGATTTTCTTCTATAAAGGAGAAAATCATGAGAAATGGTGAGTTTCTCTTTGCAGGCTGTCAGGATGCCAGTGCCAGTGGGAGTCCTGCACTGTCAGAAAGTGCCTCCTGCCTGCTGGGCAGCAGTGGGTGTGGTGACCTGGAGAGCACCTTGCCATGGCAGCACCCGGCCCTACTCTGTCCTGCCACACAGTGTCCTGCTCACTGGACC
The DNA here is from genome assembly GCA_030014935.1 of Caiman crocodilus. NCBI lineage: Eukaryota > Metazoa > Chordata > Crocodylia > Alligatoridae > Caiman > Caiman crocodilus. The sequence goes on along the minus strand of JAGPOW010003316.1, from coordinate 5,324,986 downwards.
AGAGAGGTCCTGGGGGTTGGGCAACAGGGCAGGCAGCCTACATCCATCCTCGCCCCATGCACAAATCTAGGGGGCACATGCCCCTCCTGTTCCACCGTAGGAGTGCATGCAATGGTGAGAAATGGGCTTCTCCCACCTGATCCTACAGAAGGCAGCCCATACCTCCCCCTGCCACAGGCTCTACTTCAGCTGTGCTATCCGCTGGGGAGAGGGGACTGGGCTCTGTGCTCTGCTTCACCACAGCAGCTGCCACCTCCCACGGGCAGCAGCTGAGGCTTCGGCACTGCTGCAAAGGGCAGGGGGCTGTGGACCCAGGTCCCTGACCCCATAGCCCTGGCAGCTGGTAGTTCCCCTGCCAGGGCTGGAGATGTGGGGAGTGAGGGGCACCAGCAGGGGTAGGGGACAGTGGGTGAGGAGGGGGGCAATGGCATGGGCAGGCCACCAGCATATCAGTGCTACTCAGTACCATTGGTAAGGCTTCCAAATTGCTGTCAAATTGAAAATACATCAGTAAAACATTGTGTTCAATTAATACCTATGTATATAGTAGCATTTCATTGTACAGAAAAACATGGATTTGGGGGGTTTTAACTAGAGAATTTGTGGGTTCTTATCAGAGATTTGCGAAACAGAAAACCAGGATCCCTGCCGATCATGCACGTAGTTCTCAGTAAAACAGAGTGGAATTGTGAATGAAGGGTTACTTCCCCCCCTCCCCGCCTCTCTGATGTAAAACTTCACTGTCAAGTTAGTATTAGGGTGGAGAGAGAACTGCAGCTCCCCGCTGTACTGGACAGCACTTTGCAGGAAGCGTTCTGAGTTACAAAGGTCCCCTGAAATAAACAGAAGTTCATGCTGAGCCCAAGGGAGAGGGGAATCTAGCTGCTGGCTGCCAGGCTGCAGCTGGTTTCCCCTGGCAATGGCCCCAGCTCCCTGCCAGCCTGCACTGTTTTCGGAGTGGGAGTGGGGAAAGGTGCAGAGGGAGCTCATGCTAGGGGTTCCCCAGTCTGGAGGGTGGGGCGAGTGATTTGGACCCCTCACACACCTTGGAGGGCTCCAATACAGCCAGACCACCCTCCAGCAGGAGCTGAAACCCCCCAGACTCAACCCCCCTCTGCTCCCTTTCCCTTTGAAACCAGAGGCAGGCTGACAGAAGCTAGAGAAGATGCTCTGTTTTGAAACATCTTTTTCTGACACCTCATGCAACGAGGGGTCAGCTTTTCACCCGATCTGCCATTTTTGAAGTGATCTGCAGCCATGCGCTTGTCATAGCTACAGGCCACTTTCTGTGGCCAGATCAGGCAGATATTGTCACTTCTGTCTACACCTTTATGGGAGAGGTTATCGAATGATTAAGATACACAAAACATGCTAGCAAAACATAACTTCTGTGGTGGGCCTGCTAGTTTCTGTGAAATATAATAATTTACATTTCAAAACTTGAAGAGTTAGTCTTTATAACTGGCAAGAAAGCAACAGAACGTAATGTAAAGTGCCGTGCGGCCAGTGCGGTGCTGCCGTGCCTACAGGTAGGCAAAGAGAAACCGTAGCATAAAAGAGAAATGTGAACTACCCGGTCTTTTAAGGGAAGTAATGGGTCTGAAGTCCAGTGGTGACAATGGAAATGTTGATATTGGTAGGTATTTTAGCAGAATCTTCCCGTTTTCCTGAGACTGTAGGAGGACGTTGGAATAATGGACATATTTTAAGTAGTAAACCCTCATTTTTTCCCCCGTGCTGACTCTTTGCTGACATCAAAGCTCCGGAGTCCATCACAATGCTTCCCAATCACTAAAATGGGTAAAAAAAAATTTTTTCCAAATGGATTATTTTAGTAGCTATTTAATTTCAAGGATTTGCTTCTCTTGGATGGATGCAATTTGCCTTTGATCACTGTGCTGAGACTGCAAAAATCATGAGAACTTGCAGGCTGGAGTTAAATATTTTTTTTAAGTTCCAGCTTGGTGATATATAATATTAATATAATATTATATCATATTGTATCATGTATGTCATATGTGTAATACAATGGAATAGAACAAAATAAAATAAAAAACCTGCCTTTAAAAAAAATCTTCCAAGAGAATCAGAGCTGGGAATAAAAAGGGCCAAGTTGTTTCCCTACAAAATGATGATTAAAATCACAGGAATAATATTTGTATCCTTTTGTTAAGTTCTTATTTCCATAAATAAATACTGTACCAAGTATTTCACATATGTAGAAGTGGCTTGCCCTTAAACTGTAAAAAGAAAGTATTTTCTACTATGGAAATATGGATTCAAGGTGACCCCCAAAAATGTTAACAGCTGGGTGATCTGCACCCAGCTAACTATTTCATGAGCAGTGATGTAGCAAATAACATGGCCTATTTCACTGTGTCACTCATTGCCACCTGGAAAAATGTCATTGCCTTTAACATTTCAAATTAAAATGACACTGCAATTTAAATGATACATCTCTGATTCAAAGCAGCCTGGATCCTCCTGAATAAAAACGTATGATAAAAAAGACTATTGATTCCCTTGAACTACCTTCCAAATAGCTGTTTGGATGTTCACTAGCACTCTAGGAAAAACTAAAATATTAAGCAAGAATTTCTGTTGTTTCCTACAGCATGTGCTTCACCCAGGTAAACAGACTGACAAGTGGAAGCTAGAAGCTTTGAGGGTGCCTTTATTCCTCCTGCTCGCTTCCTGTGGCACATTGTAGGGCTTCTTTGTTTTGATTTTTATTAATAAACATTTTAGGGTAGTGGGAGGTCTAGATTTTCCTGTGGACCCTCATTGACAGCTTGTATTGCATGGTTACCTGCAGTCATAGGGGGCTGAACTCGGTGACCCAGGGGGTTCCTATCCAGTCCTACGTTCTAGGAAACATCTCAACACAGTATAGCGTTTCCTCTTTGTTCTCTGAGCCAAGTGGACGTTCTTTAATATTATTCATCACTTTCTATCATCTCTTCTGCTCCTTTGACAACCTTAACTTTTTTTTTCCTTATGATTTTTGGCTGGGGATTCTCTTTTTGTAAGTTAAACAGAGGCTTAAAGAGAAGCAGAATGATTAGTGTTAGAGACATTCATTGCTTTCCTCAGAAACTCTTTTTGAACTCTTTTGAAGGAGTGTCAGTAGAGTCTAAAATTATCACTCTTTTTAATGGAAATGGACTCATTTTTGTTCATTTGTAGTCATTTGAGAGTTACCGCCAGTCAGCCAATAATCACTTTCTCTGGAAAGTCAGGCCACTCAAGAGAAGATGAGGGGTATAGGCATATGTGATCTTCTCTGAGATGAGTCATGCCAGTCAGTACTAAAAAAAAATGCAGTCAGAAATTAAATTAGTGTAAGAGGCCCACAGTGTTCTGTAGTTTTGTTGTTTGACATGCATCACCACTAAAGCAAAATGCAATTTTACTGGGTCTTGTTTGTGTTTTGATTTTTAGCATAGGAGAAACCTGAGGGCAGGCTGGTAAGCTCTCTTCCTCACAAGCACTGACAATCTGTTATTAGTTGGGGAGATAAGCTAGACAAGTGACAGAGGGAGGAATTTTCTCCAAATTGAATACCTGGTCTAACAACTCTATGTACAATTTGAAACGCGTTTCAAGGAACCAGAGCATTGCTATTGGTCAATTTTGTATGATGTCAGTTGCCATTGTTAGTCATTTTCACCTAAATAAAATTTGTCAGACAGAACTGGGGAAAAAATATCCTCTCCACAGTCTACTTCTACCCAGTAAATGAAAACAAATAACCTACTCTCTTTTTCCTAAATCTATTGCAGGAAATGACAGGCTTTCATGTAGTTTTGTCTAAAAATGAACATTTATCTCTGTTCTTTTCCAGCTTAGATGATGACAACTGAAGTACATTTCTTCTTGAAGGTTACTTTTAAATCAATGGAAATAGAAATAGCTCCAGAACACCCTCAGCTACATGGAGGTAGATACTTCAAGCAATAGTTTTGAATACAGGTCATTGGCAATGGGCAAAGTTGAAGTTCATCTGACTAACCACATGTTCAGGGGAGCTGTACACAAAAATTGTAACCGTACTGTTTTTTTTTCCTTTTCCACTTCTATCATGTACAGCACATATTGTGCAAGACTGTGCGGAGGCTGATGAATGACATTGTCTACCCCACCAGAGATGGAAAAAAAAGTTTTAAAAAGAGCAGGTCCACCTCGAACACACCCTGCCAACTTGACAGTATCCATATCTAATCTCCTTAGAACTTCTGGCACGTGGCAGGTATGTCACCCGCCTAGAGCGAGTTAAAATCTGTAAAGGTATTGATGAGTTGCTGCAGTTACCAGCGGGTGACTGATAGAGATGAGGTCTGATCCCTCCACACCCCCCAACCACAGTGCATCACAGGTTCCCTCTGAAAGAAGAAAAGGAGAGGGAGACATTAAAAAAAAAAAAAAAAAAAGCCATTATGGGCTTTGCCAACTATAATTTCATCATTTTACATGCACAGGGAGAACCTAAAGAGTTAAGAGGACCCAAGGACTTTTGACTTTTAAACAACTTTATTTCACAAAAGATCAGGTACAAAAAGCAAAAAACCATCAAACCACACCAAAGAGAAAAAAAAACCATTCCTGAAAATTCAAAACATCACACACTGACAAACACCTTTGCAGTAATACACGTCATGTCTAACATGCCAAAGTCTCAGTAAACAGGAGGGGGGTATATTCCTTACCTGTTAAATGTACCCATCTCAGGCTGCCTTCCCGGTTCTGACCGTCTGACTTACTGGGATCCAGGGACAGAAATAATCCCAGGACCGACGGTAGGCCTTATGCCCTTCCTACCCTCTCGTCCCAGTGCCTGTTACTGATGCTGGTACTTCCACTCCCACATATAACAGTTCCACCCCTCCCCGTCCCATAGTACACGTGCAAAAACCTTCTGCATCTCACCCCGAGAAAATAAGCAAAAGCAGCCTGGTGAGGGCCCAGGGCACGGCACAAGCCGGAAGCCACAGTCCGCCACCGCACCCGCCCGGTTGCCCAGACCAGTCAAGACATCAGAGCGCATATTTGAGATGGCCATCCTCCACGTGGCACAGCATTCCCTCAAGGGCCCAGAGTGCCTCGAAGGCGGGCACCCCCTGCTGGAGCACAGAGTGCTAAAACTCCAGTGAGAGGCATGCCCGCACTAGGAGGCCAAAGAGCCGCAGGGCATCGTCTGAGCCGGTGCTGGCAAGCTGGTTGCAGCAGCTCTTGAGGGCGGCCACCTTAGCCTGGCCCAGCAAGAAGTTGGCCAGGCAGATGGCACCCCGCTCGGCCTCCTGGTACAGGTAGGAGCACACGTAGGTGGTCTCCGAGAAGCTCCTGCCCAGCACCCACAGCGGTGGCTCGAGGGTGGCAAAGAGCCACCTGTGGCCGCAGGAGGGGATAGTCCAGGAAGGTGTGAAAGAGATCCTCTTCCACACCCCCAGGACAGAAGGGGCAGGCCGTCGAAGCAGCTGGGTCCAAGTGAGATGCAAATGTGCCAGTGGCTAAGATGCCGTGCAGCAACTGCCACTGCAGGTTGCCAGTCTTCTTGGCAGTTGGCGGCTTATACAATGTGCACCACGCCGGGTGGGCCGATGGGGAAGCCAGTGGCCCCAGGCGCTGTCATCATGGTGTATCGGGGCGGCCCGCCAGCATCTGAGCATGGTGGACACAAACCACCCAGGCATACAAGCTTCTACGCAACAGAGAAGCAAAGAGACAACCTGTGTCACTATTGGGAGGTGTGGGGAGCACAACAGAGTGCCCAGCCCACCGGCCAATTCCACGGCCACAGCCAGGGTGATCGGCAGCGGAGGGAAAGCCTAGCTCATGGCATCTGTGGCCTGCGGGACCTGGCACACCCAGAGATGTTCATCCAAGGCGGCCGCCGCCGGCAGCGAGAGGGCGGCACAAATGTCACGCAGGAGATGACTCATGGTGCAGATGGAGTGCACGCCCAGTCGTGTGGCCAGCGCTTCAGGCAAGAGCCAGGCTGACCGAGTGAGGTCAAGGAGATGGTGCAGGCGGAGGACACGTGCTTGGATGAGAGTGGCTGTGAGGCTTGCAGAGGCCAGGCTCGGCACAGAGCATGATAGGGCCGAGTTGTGCACCAGAGCCTCCCTCAGCAGTTGCAGGAAACACAGAGTCCGGGCTGGAGGCGGAAGGCGGCCTGCCAGGCCTGTACCATGCTGTGGTAAAAGGCTGGAAGCACCACCCAGTTCAGGAGCATGGGGGTCAGCAGAAAGAGCTCCCAGTCAAAGCTAAGGCCGCCGACCCTCTGCAGGAACCGGCACGCCAGTTTTTGTCAGGGCAGGTACTCCTCGCTGTAAAGCAGTCGCTGAAGGGCCTGCAGGCAGAAGGCCGCCACCCTGCTCACCAGATCAACCAGACCCTTGCCCCCCTCAGCGATAGGTAGGTGAAGAACGGCTCACGGGAGCCAGTGGCGCCCATCCCAGAAGAAGTCCACCAGGTTGCGCTGGATTCTCTCAAGTAGATCCGGTGGGGGGGTTGAGCACAGCACACCGGTGCCACAAGGTCGCTGCTGCCAGGTGGTTGATGATGAGGACGTGCCCCCGCTAGGAAAGGCTGGGCAGGCGCCAGCGCCACCGCTGCAGGTGGGCCTCCACCCCCTCCCCAAGATCATCCCAGTTGCGCGCCATGAAGGTCGGTGGCCCCAGGAACACACCCAAGACCTTGAGGTCCTCGCGGCGCCAAGCGAGGCCCCCCAGCAAATCTGGGGGGGGTGTGCCAGTCCACGCGCCAAGCAGCAGAGTGTCGCTCTTGACCCAGTTGATGCGGGCGGATGAGGCACGCTCATAGGTACGCTGGCAATCTGCCAGGGCCCGCACGTCTTCCTGGGTGTTGAGGAAGATGGTGACATCACCTGCATCCGCCAACAGCCGGAGAAGAGGGCCAGTGAATGGGCCCGTGGCCAGTGGCAGGGCCACTCCACTCAGGCGGCGCCATAGTGTGTGCAGCATCAGCTCGATGGCCAGGGCATAGAGCATGCCTGACAGCAGACACCCCTGACAAATGCCCCTGTGTGTGGGAAACGGAGTGCAAAGCACGCCGTTCACCTTAAGAAGGCTGGAAATTTCTTGGTACAAGACCTGATGAGGGGCCCAAATCCAAAGGCCTCCAGAGTCTGGAAGAGATGGGTGTGGCCCACTCGGTCAAAGGCCTTCTCCTGGTCTAGAGAGATGAGGCCGACATCGGGACCAAAGAGCTTGCTAGCCGTGAGTAGGTCACGCAGCAGGAACAGGTTGTCTTGAATGGTCCTGCCCAGCACGCAGTAGCTCTGCTTGGGCCCAGTGAGAGAGGCCATGACTGCGCGGAGGCGGCTGGCCAGCGCTTTCGCAAGAATCTTATAGTCCGCACACAGCAGGGAGACCAGCCGCCAGTTCTTAATGTAGCCGAGGTCTCCCTTCTTGGGCAGCAAGGTCAGCACCGCTTGGCGGCAGCTGATCAGCAAGACCTTGTTGGCGAGGCTTTCCTGGAAAACGTGCAGGAGGCTGGGGCTGAGGAGAGGCCAGAAGGTCTTGTAAAACTCGGCAGGCAACCCATTGAGGCCTGGGACTTTGCTGGAGGCGAGGCCAGACATAGCAGCTGCCAGCTCTTCTAGGGACAAGTCCCACTTAAGCTCACTGGCCTCCAAGGCATCGAGGTGTGGTAGGACCTCATGAAATTCCCCCCTCAGGGTAGCCTCAGGGCATGATGGCTCGGCCACAAACAGGTCACGGTAGAAGGCGACGGCATGTTCACGTATTTTGCCTGGCTTTGTAATTACCCGGCCCTCAGGAGTCTTGAGATGATCCAAGACTTTGCTCGCTGCCCTCCACTGCTCTGGGTTGAAAAAGAAGCTGGTCAGGGCGTCAGTGTCTGGCAGCTTCTGGCAGCGGGTGCAGATCCTTGCACCACGGGCCGTGCTCTCCACCAAGTTGTGTAGGCATTTCCTGCAGAACCGAAGGCTCTCGCTCGGTGTTGTGTCTTGGCCAGCAGAGCAGCCTCGAGCTCTGCTATGTCCTCCTCCAGCTCTCGGATATGTCAGCACATCTCATTTGTGGCCAGCTGGGTGTATTGCTGGCAAAAGGCCCGGATCTGCACCTTGCCCATGTCCCACCACAGGTTCCAGGAGGAGTGGCTCGTTCTCACAGCCTCCCACCTCCGCCAAAAATGGACAAAGCAGTCCCAGAAAGAGGAGTCCTGAAGCAGGCTGACATTGAAACACCAATAAGGTGCCTGTGCACAGGCTCTCCTCCGCAGGCTCAGTTCACAGTAGGCTAGGCCATGATCTGACAGACCTGAAGGAGTGATGCGGCTGCTGCACAGGAATGGCAGGTGGTGCCTGGTGACGTAAAGGCGGTCAAGGTGAGCCATGGTGAGACCAATGGTACCCATCCTGGCCTACGTGTACTGGCACATATCAGGATGCAGGACTCGCCAGATGTCCACGAGGTCTGCAACCTCCAGAGCAGACTGCAGCTTGTGAGCAGAGGGCAGGTGGTGCTCAGGCCATGTGCGGTCAAGCCAGGCGGCAGTGGTGCAGTTGAAATCCCCACCGAGGGGCAGGTCATCATCCTCACTAGAATCATGCAGGAGAACAGCCAAAGTCTCAAAGAAAATGACCCTCTCCTGGCCATTGGAGGGCGTGTAAAAGTTGACGAGCAGCAGGCAGTGTTGTGCAAGCATGATACAGACAGTCAGCAGGCAGCCAGGGACGACCTCCTGCGCCACCACCGTGTCAAGCTGCAGCTGCAATGATAAGAGAGTCGCGACCCCAACGCTGAGGTTGGTGCCATGGCTCAGGAACACCTGTCCTTGCCAGGCAGCCTGCCAGGCTGGCTGGTTGAATCTGTCAAAGTGTGTCTCTTGAAGGAAGGCGATGGCCAGCCTCTTCTGTCGCAGGAGCTCCAGGATGGCCTCGCGCTTCACTGAGTCTCGACAACCATTGTTGTTAAAGGTGCACCCAAGAGCAGAGCAAGGCAGTAGAGACAGGTCAAGGAAGGCCTACCGCACCCTATTCTATTTGAGGGACCCTCCCAGGCCCCACTTAACTCTCAACCTCTGGGCAAGCTTCTCCAAATGGTAGGCCATCTGTCATGTGCCCAGATCCTGCTGCATGAGCTTGGCTGCTGCCCTGGCAGCCTTGACAAACACTTTGGGGTCTG
>JAGPOW010003316.1:5220184-5315716 GCA_030014935.1 Caiman crocodilus | reverse complement strand
TGCTGCATGAGCTTGGCTGCTGCCCTGGCAGCCTTGACAAACACTTTGGGGTCTGCACACCACTGAGTGATGTGTCCCGCTACGTTCTTCTGCCCCTTAATTAACTTCAACAAGGACAGGAGTCCCCCATAGTCAGGAGGGACCCAGGGGGCTCTGCCAGTGTGGGGTGGATGTTGCCTATGGAAGAGCGGCAAGGCCGCACCCCTGGTGGGAGCTCACCCGCAGTTACAGCGTCCACACCCTCGATGTCCAGGCACACCAGCCGCCTCTCATCATCCGAGTCAAGGACCGGCTCCAGGAGGGCATTCCCTGTCATCTTGGGGTGGGGGAGAGGCCATCCCGCTCACAATGTCTCTTGCGAGACTCAGAGAGCTGGATCTCCGTCTTGCTAACTTCCCCATCTGATCCTCTAGGCTGGGGCGTGACCACAGGGGTAGCAGGCTCTCCTGCCCACCCCCTGGGGCCAGACCTCCAGAAGAGAGGCATTCGCCACTATCCCTGCTGCCGCCCAACTCTGGAGGCTGGGGGACAAGCAAGGGGAGGGGGACCCCTGAAGCCTTCTCCCCTCCTGTTAAGTCTGCCCCATTGATGGCTACATGCAATGGGGCAGGTGGTGTGGCAGTCGGAGTGGGGTCAGGCTCTGTAGTGGGGGACCCCACAGCACTGGCCAAGGAGGGTCCTGACAGGTTGGAACGTCCTGAGAGGCCCCCTTCATCTTCCTCTTCCTCTCTTTGTCCTCCTTCTTCTTGGTGGCAGTGGTCAGCTCCTCTTGTGCCAGGGATAGGCCAGACAGTTCCTGGCCCACCCCAGCAGGGCCAGCCATCTCAGGTAGCACCACATTAGCGGGTGGTTGGGAGGAGGCCTGAGCCCCATCATCCGATGAGGCTCCAGCACCACAGTACCCGGCCACCCCAGCCACTTCAGCTGGAGCAGGCAGGGGGTGAAGGGAGGTGTCCACCCTTCCACCCAGTGGGGCCTGGGTAGTAGCACCAGCCCCTCCACTAGACGAGGGTTTCACACTGGAGACCCCAGTCCCCCTGAGATGGAACAGGGGTGGAAGGAGGTTGGGAGGAAGAGCTTCCAGCTTCTCTGGGCCTGCCATGTGCCCCAGAAGTCGACGCGCTGCCGCAGGTGGCGATGGTCCGACCGCCTTGCCCTGAGGGCACTGAGCTGCCAGGGGGGGAGAACCACCGCACTTAAAACACGTGATCTCTCCTACAGACAAACAAATGATAAACCTCCAACCCTCGAGCATGAGGCTCAGGGAGCGAGGTAGAGACTGGGGGCCCTCCTTGAGGAGCATGAAGACCTGTCTCCGAAAAGACAGGACGTGCCTCAGCTGAGGGTACTTGCTTCCCATCGGCAGTTGGTGAAAAGGACTCATAGGAACTCCATAGGCCTTGAGTCCCCTGGCCAGCTCCCGGTCAGAAACGTGTGGTGGGACATTGGAGATCACCACCCTCACTGCCTGAGTTTCTAGGGGTGTGACAGGGTAGTGGATGCCCGCAATGTCTAGGCCCTCCGCACACACCCTGTCAACCAAGGCGGGCGTGCTCAAATAAATCATCGGGACCGTGTTCACATGACCTGCATAGCAGATGGTACGCCATCCCAGGAGCGCAGCCAGAGCCTCTACGCAAACCTTGAGCCCCACGTGGAGAGGGATATGAACCCTCAGGCCATGAGTCAGCGGCAGGTCCCAAGAGACATCCTTATGCCAGCTGTCAGGTGTAGGAGCAGCCATTCCTCACTAGGACAGGGTTAAACTGCAAAGCAAAAAAACTAAGGGAACAAAAAGAAAACTTAAACACAGGAGCTCAAGGCCAAGCTCCTGGGAATGCGGCCAAAGGAGAAAATGAAGATAAGCCACCGAAAGGGGGGGAGGGAATTGGGGGATGAAACAAAAGCGTGGATAGAGCAAAGTAAGGGGGGGAAAGAAAAATGCACCCCACAGGCGGCAAATGACAAGAGACCTTCCCACAGAGGGGGAGAAGGGTGGAGGAGGAAAAAAAAATTGGCAGGGGGAGGAGGGGGGTTAAAACAGCGAAAAGAAAAAAAGAAAAGGTAAAAAAAGGGGTGAGGGGGGGATGGAGGGGTAATTAAGAGCACCTCTGGAAGGCAGGCTAATGGAAAAGGTAACTCCCCGCAACAAGCAGACAGAAAAGAGAGGGGGAAAAAAAAGGAATAGAGACTGTAAAAAGAAGGCTGTGAAGAAGCAACTCACAGACAAAGAAACCAGAAGTAGAGGGAGAGGGAAGAGAGAAAAGTGGGAGAGAAAGCTGCCAAAAAGCAAGAAAAGTCAGAAAGTGAAATAAACAGAGGCTAGAGACCTTTAGACAGGTGGGAGTGAAGAAAGAAGAGAGATAGGAAGCCAGGATCGCCTCACAGCTCCAAGCGAGCCTGGTCCGAAGCATCCAAAGCAGAAGGAAGGAAGGGTCTTAGTAGCCGCCTTAGAACGTCACTGGTGGGGGCAAAGTAGCAATGAGATGTGAAACAAATGTGACTCCTCTCCACTGCTTCAATGCCATGCCCAGGAGCATGACTGTGAACAACACATGCCCCCCCTGTTTATTCCTTCTCTGCTCACATCAATTCTAGTGTAGCTGCCTGAGAGTACTACTGAGTACTAGGACTGTGCGAAGCTTCAGTTGCTGATTTAAATTCAGAGGCGATTCAGCCCAATTCAGCAGTCAAATCTCCAAATCTGAATCAAATCAAGAGACCAATAAAAAGGTCAAAATTGATCCAAATCCTCTGAATCCATTCAGAGGAGATTCAGAGACTCATGCAGTCCCCGCTCACTGCCTCAGGGAGCTGGACCTGGACTCTGTGACAGAAAGTAGGGGGCAGGGGAGGCGGCTGGAGGAGTGGGGAGAGGCCCCATCTCCTGCTTGCTCCCCCACCCCCTGGACACCTCCCAACCCGTGCCAGCTTTCCCAGCCCTGTCCGTGGCTGTCCTGCCTGGCCCCAGCATCCTGGCACTTAAAAATCCCCACACTCACCAGCTGCCGCAGCAACCATTGAGGCCTCTGAGGGCTTGTGGCAGAGCCCCCCACCCTGCCATGCAGCACAGGGCAGTGGGGCGCAGCAAAGATCACCCCCTGCCCCACCTGGCAGGATCCAGTGAGTGTGGGGCTTTTTTTTTTTGCTTTTTTTTTTTTTTAAGTGCTGAGACACTGGGCAACCATTGATGGGGCTGGAAGAGCAGGTAGGGGATGGGGCCTTTTTGAATCAGAGATTCGGTGGCAGCTGAATCTCCAAATCAGATTTGGGCAAATCAATGTGGGACAGTGATTCAAATCACCAAATCGAATGGTTGTTCCCTGAATTGGGTGAATCTGAAGAGAGTACTAGCCGCTTTGCACAAGCCTACTGGGTATATGCCCAGCACTGCTTTGAGGGTCTTTATCAGGCCATATAGCTGGGCTAACGTGTCTACATTGACTCATTGCTGGGAGTTGTCATGGAAGGGAGCACATAAGAAAGATGTTCCTAGACACAGCACAGAGAGAGGGTAGGCATGCCCTGTAGCACTACACTGATGCCTGGTTAGTGACATACATACTTTGAAAGCATTATTAAACTCCATTTTTAGCTTGGTCTCATACAATTTATGACCAATGCTTCTGCCGCAAGGGAATAAGAAATAACAATGCATCTCTGAAATCTATTCACAGAAAACTCATTCTTGAAATTAAATTATAATTCCTGGAAGAAGAGTCTGACTCTAATCACAAATGCAATTGCAAAAGTAGTCCTTTGAAATATCTAGTGCTTGGCTTGTGTGTGTGAATTTGTCAGGGGAAAAGTCAGAGCTATGAAGGAGAGAAAGACAGTCAGTCAGCATAGAAGGTCATTGTACAGTGTTTGCCTTATCTATAACCAGTCATGTCCCAGGAAAGCAAGAGTCCTCCCTACCTGTGGCATTAGCCATACCCCATAAATCCCCCTTCTTCACCTCGCACCAAAATTTCCCATTCAGTTATAGCAAACATGGCAAAAAGCATTTTGCTAGGCTAAGGCACCATAACTTCTGCTATACCTCTGCAGGGTTGTCCACTGTTCTGGGTTAACCACAAGTTGAAGTAAGTTGACAGCAATCAGATACTTGGACCCCTCTCCTACAGTCTCTTTTCTTCCTACATAAAAAGAGCAGGTACTCCTTTAAGACCATGAGGTCCTTGGAGGCAGGGCACTGAGTGATTAGGGTGCTGGCAAGCATCTTTGAGAGCTCTGCATTGCAGGGTCTGAAGTGGGTATATTGCCAGATCTTTGGTTAGCATCCTTAGTCTTGCCATGCAAACAGTAGGTCCGTGCGAAGCTTAGGTCACTGGTTCGATTCAGTGGAGCTTCAGTCCAATTTGGTGGCCAAACCTGAATTGAATCAGGAGACCCCTTAATCTCTCTGAATCAAATCAGAACCCTCTGAATTGATTCAGAGAGATTTGGACAGATTTGACTATTTGGACCCAGACACAGCTTTAAATGTTTTTTCTACATACCTCAAGGTACCTGACAGCTCGTGGATGCTGAGATAATGGGGCAGGTGGAGAGCTCCACAGCAGCATGGGAGGGCGCGCCCAGCAGAAGACCCAGAAGTGGACCAGAAGCACTTCCAGTCCACTTCCAGGTCTGTCGGAAACCATGCACCCCTCCTGCACCCTGGCTTAGTGACTGGTGCCTCCTGGGTCTGGGGAGGGCACCCAAGGTCCCCCTGTGGCTGATCACTGAGCTGGAGGGGAGCAGGGGTTGGCACACACTCAACAGTGGACTCAGAAGTGGACTAAAAGTAATTCTAGTCCACTTCTGGGTTCACCACCAAACACGTGGATGGGAGGGTGGGGCCATGCTCTTGTGGGATGCTCCATCTGCCCCAGTGTTCATGTGAAGTAGACAGCCAAAGTACCTCTTCCTTAAGTACCAGTGCCTATGACTTGTTTGTGCCCTTTTATACATATATTAATGCACCAAAAGCGATGCTCTCTCAGAAGGATCTGTCCCTGCCCCTTGCTCTTTTTTTTCCTTTATAAGATCAACTTTTTGATTACTGTGGTCTCTTCCATTTATACTTTCCCTCTAATGGTTCCCCACAATCTTATATCTAGTGATTGCCTGTTGTAGAGAAAAACCCAGCCTGGCTCTTTGAGCTAATTTCCTGTACTTGGTGATATAGCAAAACACGGAAACTTTGAGAGGCAGGCAGCAAGGCAATTTTTGCTTGCTCAAGTAAATTTTGCTTGGCATTTTCTCCTGCCTTTTTCTATAGCGCCTGCATGACTCCATTCCCCTGCAGAGCTCAGCTTGAGCAGCGGCGTGTGGGAGCAGAATCGCTGCACTCATTTTGCAGCAGGTGCTTACAGTACTTGGCACTTTTTCTAATGCTTCACTTGGAAAATTGAGTGGAGGAACGGAGATGAGAGTCAAAAGACCACAGAAGGCACAGCAATCTTGATCTATAGCTGATAATCATCTAGCACAAGGAGAAAGAGGGAGCATGTAGAGACAATAGTCTATTGCTTTATTGAAAGAGTCCTGTGAGGCAGGTTCTGCAGGACCCTCAACCACATTTTTCCAGTTTTATACATTAGGTGTATCATCCCTTTTACTCCTGTGTAGCTACACTGAACACAGTGTGAGAGTGTCAGGATCTTTAAAGAGAAGGTGAAGGACAAACGGGACTATACCACAGGGCCCTATAGGGGTGAAAGGTGGGGGGAGGGATACTGACAAGCACATATTCCAGAGTGATTCTTGCCCCCATACTAAAATAACTTAAGACTGTCCCTAGGTTGAATCTAAACGGTGTCTCTGGCAGTCTGACCTGTATTGAGCAAACTGTCCTCTCTCAGATTTTCTGGCCGGAAAGAGATGATATTATGTTCATTTCCCTCCTCGAGAAGAGCATTGGGGATTAATTACCTCTTGTTTGGAAAGCACCTTGGCAGGGGGTCAGACTAGATGGCCTGCTCTAGGCCCCTTCTGACCCTAGTTACTATGAAACTATGAAACACCTTAAACAATAAAAGTGTTCTGGAAGTGCTAAATATGTTATATTAGTGTTCTTAACTTGGCCTTCAAGCCACTAGCACTTCCCTAACTGTAGTGCTCTCAGAGGATAGAGAAGACTGGACTCCATTTTAAGATGCTGCAAAGTGCCAATGTCCCCGTCATGAACTATGTCAAGATTATACCAGATGAGACTCTGTCCCAGAGGCTAGGGACAGAAATTACACGTAAACCAGTTTAAGTGATCAGAAACTGGTTTAAACCTGTAACAGATCAGATGTTCAGTGTATATCAACCAGTTTGCAAATGACTAAAACCAGTTTGAGATAAACCTGGTTGAATGTAGTATCAGACTTAACTGATTTGGCTCAAACCGGTTTCTGCAATGTATGTCCCAGACCCCTTGCTGGTTTAAGATAAACCAGAGGCCCCTAGCATCCCAGAATGCTATCTGAGCTCAGCTGGGCTCTCTGCTCCACAGCAGGCCTGAGCCCTCCCTTCTGCTGCCTCCCTGTAAGATATAGATACAGACAATTGTAGAAATATCAATGCCTTTTTCTTACAGCTGTGCTACATTTAGCATATCCAGAGGGTGGATAGAATCAGAGCAGGGCTTGCCAAGGTTGGGTTGCATTTGCCTTGCAACTTGCATTGTGAAGAACCCCGGAGTAAAGAGTCTAAACTGCTTTCTCCCTCCTGAGCCTACCACACTTATAACAGCTTTGGCCAGAATTCAAATCTGCCAACCTTCTTTATTAGTTCTGCCTGCAATACCATCAACTTTTTGTGAAGTAGACAGCCAAGGTACCTCTTCCTTAAGTACCAGTGCCAATGACTTGTTTGTGCCATTTTATACATATATTATTGCACCAAAATTGATGCTCTCTCAGAAGGATCTGTCCCTGCCCCTTGCTCTTTTTTTCCTTTATAAGATCAAGTCTCTTCAGGCATCTGCCTGGCTTCTGCTCCCCCCTTCCTCTCCCCACTCTGTGCTAAGCAGGCACTCCCCAATCCCTTACAGACACCTTAGCATTAGCTAGCAGACCACATGCTGGCTACAGCCCATACTGTGGGAGAGACAGAGGAAGACAGGCTTTTTGGAGCTAATTAACAGGTAGCTTAATGTCCTTCCTTGGAAATACTGTTTAAGACCTTTTTGCTCCTCACCACTCCCTGGTAAGCAGGAATTCCCTCCTTCCCTCTGTCTTCCTGATGCGGTGTATGTATATTAGCTAGCAGACCATATGCTGGGTCAACAGTCTTAACGGAATGATGATATGACCATATGCTGAATCAACAGTCTTAACGGAATGATAAATATTGAGATAAGGGAAAGAAACACAACTTTCAGCCCTCCCAAACCTGGCTTGCTTGCATGTCAGTTTGGTGCAGACAGTACTGTATACAGAAGCAGGTAGGGAGAGTGAAAAACTCTGTATCATCAACAGATGCATGCACTGCAAACCCTCATTGCCTCAGATCACTAGCCCAGGGCTGCAGGCTGGTGACATTACTGCCCCTTGAGCAGCAAGCAGGGAAAAGCCTGGGACTGCAGGCAGACTAGACATTTACAGATAATCAAAGATCTGCTAAGGCCTGGCCACATCCCTCTTAGCTCACCTCTGCAAGGGCAGGGAGGGATGCTCTAGTGCCCCCCGGCTTTCAGCCTGCACCACTGCAGGCATGTGCCTGAATTTCCGCAATCCAGGGGGATTGTCTGTATGGTTGGAAACCAGTTGAGCCTAGCCAGGTTAGACTAACCTGCAAAGACTGAATCAATTCAGACTCAGGCTTTTTTAATGTCTGTCCCTAGCCAGATTGTTCTTTTAGTGTCTGGGCTGCACTAGGCAGCTGTGGAATTGCCCACGGACAACACTTCCCTAATGCAGTAAGTTTTATAGCAATTCTTGGTGTTCTGAGGCAATGTGCCTTGTAATTGTATGACTTGTAGGAATAGGTTAGACAAGAACTTGTATAGTTTGTATAGGGATTCCGTGATGCTATCACACCTTCCTCTGGCTGGATTGTATGCTTCCTGCTGTGCCATATTTTTGTAAGTGATATCTTTTTGCTGAGTTCTGAGAGCTTTGAAACATGTCCAGAACTCTTAATTCTACTTTGCCCTATGTCTCACTGCATAAGTTCTCCCTCTAAATGAGGCAGAACTTCCTGGCCATGGGCAGCTCATTTAAATAGAAAAGTAAGAGCAGTGCTGAAGGAAATAGTTTCTACTCAGCTATTAGATTATAAAATCAAATCATTTTTCTGCTGTTTTCAGATCAGTGACTAAAGGGTGGTAATAGTTAAAAAAGGACCTCTCAGGGATGGGTTTACATGATTAAGACATTGTTTGCTATGTGTTCTTTAATCTCTACTGATAGTAGCATAATTTCAATTACAAGCCAAGTATGAGCTATTTCTTTCTCTTCAGCAATAGAGGGAAAAGACTTTAGGACTCAGGAAAGTGTTAAAATCTGATAACGCACCCACATCTTCTACTATTCTTTTTTCATTTACAGAGGATAATGTACACAGAGATTATGCTAATGGGTAAAAGCTCTGCTTTAAGACTATTCAGAGTGCAGCCTAAAAGAAGTACCCATCTCATGTAGATTCAGATACCAGGGTAAAGACAGTACCTACCAGAACTTGTTGGAAGCAGAGAAAAAAGCAATTCAAAGGACTGCAGCCCACAAATATCTTTTGGCCTTTTAGTATCCCAGGAAATCAGTCGAAGCTGCTCTGTCTTGATCCTAACAGATGGTGGCTGTACTATGCTTCAGAGGAACTCAAAGGGCACCCTATATGCCAGTACTCCTTTCTGAGTCCATTTGTGCTGATTAGTTCAATCCTGCGAATAAATTCCTGACTGTCACAACACTAAAATATCTAATCCCACACACAGAATCCAATTCTGTTATGTTATTGGTTTGGAAGAAAAAATCCATTTTTTTTTTTTTTCCACTGAACCTTCCAAGTTCAAAGAGTTTTGGTGAAAATCCTCATTTTTTCTCCATTGTGCCTCTAACTACTTTGTTTTAAATTCACTATTATCCACCTTCCCTGGTAAATAATTGTTCCCCTATCACCTCTCCAAGAACCTCATACTTTCATCCTTGTTTCTCTCACCCCCCAGAGAGAAAAAGTTAATTTCCCTCCCCATGCTGCTACCTTTTAACATCTACTACAGAATCTCTTTGCCTCCTGCTCTTCTGGCTTTGCATTTAAACTCTACTTGACATCATGTCATAGTGCAGTAGCCTACATTGCAAATTCTTGTCCTTCATCCATCCAAAGTCCAAGAGAACACTTGCTGATGGTCTGTAGAGATCTAGTTGACTGGTCATATAACAGCAACTCCTCTTTGTTCCCAGAAAATAGGGTGCATTCAGAGAAGATAACCATATATTAGGTATTTTTCTACTATTACTTTTCCATGTAAGTTATTGCTGCAGTTGCCATAGAAATGATATTCAGTTTGGGATTTGATCCAGGTAAAATGGAGTGGGAAGCTAAGTGTCTACGATACACTTGATTACGAATTGTCAGCCTTTGTGCGTGACCATTTGAGAACCTGACAATTAGGTGATATACCAGCTAAATGGAGCCAGAGTAAACAAATGCATCACATCATATATGTCAGAATATCACTGAGATTCTTTTAGTACACTTAGTAAACTACAGCAAAGAGAGCAAATAGTTAGTACAGGAATCATTTCCTCAAGCTGCAGGCATAGGTGGGTCCCACCCCCAAACTAATTTTGCAGCAGCCAGCGACAGGACCACCAGCATGCCCCAACACTGCAGTGCTGCACCCAGCATCCCTGCCAAGTGCCCTGCCACCACTCCGCACCTCCAGCCCTGCGGGAGGGAGGGGTAGGGGGCAGGCAAGCACGCCCCACACTGCCCAGCCCTTCTCCCCCCTGCCCAGTAATATTTTCTCCTGCCCCATATGGCTGCAGATTCTCCTCTGCCAAAGCCACTTCTACCCCAGAGATAGCTTTGGGTCTCTATACTGGTAGTTACCCAGTGATGATAGTTGAGGTAAACTGCGGCGGGTGGATGACCAACCCTCCAGTACGACCAGGCTGGGATGACAGAAAACTCTTAAACAGCAGCTGCTTCTTGCAATGTAGTCAGAAGATAACACAACAACGACGATTGCAAATGGCGGTAACAACAGCAAAACTGTTGCACGAGAGCTCGGTATGTTTGGTAGCGAGTATACAATAGCTGACCTAGGGGACATGGGCTCCTGGAAAGGGTGATCAGTCCTCTCCAGCGGTTTGTCTGGACCCCGAGTCCCTGCGCTCTGGCGCTCTGCCCCTTTTATAAACTCCTGTGCCAATCAGAATATGTTGCTGATGTTCAGTTAGGGGAGTGCGCCCGCCGGCCGTGCAGCCACACACCTCGTGCAGCTTCTGATTCGCTGGGGTCGTCTGATCACGCGCCTGTCGGCCCTGTGATCATGAGTTCTCCACACACCGAACACACTCACTCTCGTGCTTCACGTTGGTCTGGCATGTGGACCGGCGTTTGGTCACCTTTTTACTCAGACATGCCCCCTTGACCAAATGCCAGCTCAAATACCTTCGAGTTCTATTTCTCCTTCATCTATATTAGGCAGTTGGGTATACACGTAGGTTGAAAGTGTCATTAATCGACACTTAACTGTATCCAAAATACAACAACCAATACAAACACAAAGCAAAATGCATAGTAAGGGTATTAACAGAGTTAACAGTGGAGTGATTATTCGCATGGCTAGTGAAGAAAAATCCCAACCGAATCCTGAAAAAAGGTCTGCAAGCCAACTTCACTAATGCTAACTATGGCGTTAGCCCCTTTAGCCACTTTTTGAATTAACTCGAGTTGGGACCTTTAAGGGACTGTGACATTCGGGATAGATATGCAGCAATATTCGGTGGACAGGTTTAGATACTTGCATACTCCCCCATTATGCGCTAACATGGCATCTAGAGCAAGTCTATTTTGTAGGGTCATTTGTGATGTTTCTTGTTACTGCTTATTTATTAAGGATAAGGCTTCGTTAATGGCATTACTTCTACCTCTTCAGCCAGGCGGACAACGGCTTCACAGGCTTTCATTATTCCTACCCACCACATGAACAGGCCTTCTACTTGCCATTCGTTTTGTTTTGCAACCTGCTCACCATAAGTCATTTTTGACCAGACGGTTTTAGTACGCCTTTGTCTAGAAGTAGAATGTCGAACCCATGGTGTATACGGGTTAGAGGTATTGGCAGCGAGAGGTGGACACAGTTCCATGCTCGCTATGAAACAAACGCCGTCAAAATCAGCAGGTAAAGCCGTATACAGTAATCCGTCATCACACACCCACATAAGACCACGGGGTGCGTTAGTTGGCAAATCACAACTTCTACACCACAAAGCTTGTACTTTGGGTGTGCAGTAAGGATGGGACAAATTACGGCTTTCTAAATATCTCACTTCCGCTTGCTGAAGGGGGAAAAATGTGCTTAACAGTGGGTGTTTACCATGAAATTCTGTTAGATTTACTCCTTTGTCAGGATCCCATCCCCCTTCCTGCATCGGGGTACTATTGAGAAACAAGAACCACAGAGGTGAGTATTGCCGTGCAGACCATGGCAAGGTCTGGACCCGATTGTCATCTGTGCCCCACTTTTGCGCCCCCCATGGAATGTGATGACAGTCAATTGGTTCTACTTTGACTCCCTAGTCCCCAACTTTTACAGTTTAAGCTTGTGATATTTTTCTCTGTTACCGGACCTGACGGCCAGTAGCATGCTGCCATTTTCTCTCCCCTTGTGTTTGTGTGGTCAGGGAAAGACACTACTTGACAACCTGGGCAAGGTATGGGACCATTGGCTCTACAAATACACGCTCACACAATGGCCCTTGCACTTCACAGAACCATCAGGTGATGTCAAGAGGAGCGACATACGTAGTTAATACATTCCCATCAATTGCACTTGGTCTTGGTATACAAGCCGTCACGCCCTCGGGATGTGGGCCAGTCACATTGGCCCAGATTTCTATTAGCTGCAACACAGAGTTCTGCTGCTAGAGCGTCGTCAGGATCGCTTGTTCCTGTCTCCGCCTTGGTCGTGAACACGAGCAGTAGACCAATGATGAAGAGGTCGCCTCGTGTCATGTTGTCATCACCAAAGAAAGCCAGAAAACAAAACTCGCGATCTGCTAGTGGTATATTATAAATTGTATTGTACACAGGAAGGTGTACCCCATTGGCTTAGCCAATTGTGATGGGCCAAGACAATGCGTGTGGGTGTGACTTCTTCCAGGGAAACAAGGTAAGTATTAGGGTAATCTCCTCCCTAATTATAACACCCAGTGCTGAGGACGGATGTTTAGAGGTGGCTGTAGGGACGGTTAGCCACACTGCTTCGTGAGGAGACTAACATGGCTTCAAGGTGTGCGTTGTGTTGGGGTGCATTCTTCCCATAGCGTCTTGGTGGCATTCATCAAGATCAGTACTTCGTTGTTATGTTTGGTCCAATTTTTATATGACCAGTTTCCTTTTAACCTTAACTGCTCCTTATATGATCCTACATGACATTCTACAATGCCATTGGACTGTGGATGATAGGGCAAATGGTGGTGCTATTGGATGTTATGTTCTGCTGCAAGTCATTCTATGGCTTTTGAGTTAAAAGGTGGTCCTCCATGAGAATGTATAATATGGGGCGCTTGCCAGTGAGCAAAAGCAAGCTGCAAGCATCCCTGAACTGCGGAAGTGGTGGCTTTCCTTACTGGGAGGACAAAGAGTTGGCAGGTCCCTAAATCCATAATCGCTAGTCCTTTATTCGGTGGTCTTGATCCTGGGGGAGGTTCAAGCAGATCCACTTGCCACACCTTTCCCAGTGCGAAGTGTGCAGGGTCAAAGACACCATGTGTTTGTTTATGGTGTGTTGGTTTTTCTTTAGTGCAAGCTGGGCGTGCTTGGGTTATCTCCTTCCATTGCTGCAGACTTGGCCCCTTATCATTGTGTTGCTTCCAGTGAATCCGTGCCTTCTCGGCACCTGGGTGTCCCCAGAAATCATGGAGCCATTTCAGCAGTGGTTGATCTTCTGCCACATTTGCTAGGTTTAATTGCAATTTGCCTGTTTCACTTGGTGGTTCTTGATGGGCCAATAAGTGGTCGACGATGGTATGTACAGAATCCGTATCGGGTCGATGTGAGCATGTATGTTTAACTAAAGGTAGCGTTGAGAATCATAGCAAGGTATCTTTAACGTCTTTCCAAATGGATTGACGTTCTGTGGCTTGTGCTGTTCCAATAATGATTCGATACATATATATATACTTTGAGTCCACGGCGATGACAGGGACTGGAAGTGTTCCATCATGATGATCTCAAGCGTGTGTGAGTGCTAGATGGAATCCCCGTAATTCAGATGCTTGTACTGACTCATCTGAGGAGGCTGAGCAGAGATCGGCATCCTTACAGGATTCACAGTAAAATCCATACACGCTGCCGTTGCCGGATGTACCGTCAGAGGCTATCCAGGCTGGTGATGTTGAGGTATACTGAGTTTTTCATCCTCCTCATTGGGGAATAGTTCTCCATCGATGACTTGCCACGCTGACTAATAGTATTGGAACCGCAGAACAGTCATGCTCCAGGTCTTTTTGCATTCTTTAATACTCAGGGTGAGTCTGGCCAGGGTTGAGCAAGGCCAGCATAGAACCTCCTGGCGCAACAAAAGGTACCTGGAGATGTTGATAAATGTTCTGCCAGTTGGGTCGCAAGCATGACTTCTGCTAGACAACTATACTGGTGTTGATGATTCTGTAGTGTGCAGTGGCCAGAATGCAGGCTGCTCTGTCACCGGGTCCTTGGCTATGAACCAGATGTGTTCACTGGTAAAGCCTACACGAATTAGTAACAGGGTACCAGCAGGTGGTGTAATCAAGCGTGTGTTCTTAACTTCATTGAGAACTGCTTCTAAGGCCCGCTGATCTTGGTCATTCCAAGGTTCCCTTCGCCGGGTCTTTTTTCGAATTTGTTCTTGCAATCGTTGTACGATTTTTAAATGTGGTGGTGTTATGTAATGACAGAACCAATTTAGTTGGCCTAAAAGGCCCTGGAAGTCGGCTTGAGTTGTGGGTCGGAACTCAAATATAGGTGCGGAGTTGTGTGCTGTTCCCCATCGGTACTGACCTGCAAATCGTGTCCCCAAAAAGATGATATCTGAGGATGGTTCCTTTATGGACTTGTTCGCATTTATTGTCCATCCCTCACTGTTCAAATGGTCTTTTAACTTGTTGGTGGTGTTGTGGACTGTCGCACAGTGGTGTCCCATGATGACAATGTCGTCAACGTAGGACCAGATTTTCACGTCCTCAGCCCATGGATGTAAACGTGCCAAGCATTCAAGGGTGTTGTTCATCACCACTGTCGCTAATGCCGGCGTGTTGCCGTAACCTTGAGGGCAAACTTCCAATTTATACATTTTGCTACTTATACACATATTAAGGACCCCTTGTGGATCACTTATGAGGATTGAATAGAACATATCCTTTGAATCTAAAGTGATGGCCCACCATTCTCCGCCCCTTTGTGTCTCGATTATACCATTTAAAACTTCAGTTATGGTTTGAGCCGTGGGCATTTGGAGTGGTTTACACTGGCGATTTACTTGCCGGTAGTCTGCCACTAACCAGGCCTCTGTTGGTTTTCCCGGTTTGGGAATACCCCATCCCACCGAAAGGTAGGTAGATGATCTTACCGGGCTGATGCAACCTCATTGGTTCAAGTCGTGTAGTAGAGCCTTAACTTGATCCTTGAGTGTTGAGTGCGTTGGAATTGGTTGATAGCGCCATGGGTCCGGGTTCGTTAAGGTGGACTGATGTTTATCCTCTTGGGCAACAGATAGCGGCAGTACAAGGAGAATATGGTTTTTAAGATGTAAAGCTTTTATTCCCGGGATTCCTAGAATGTTAATGCCCCCTAGGACCCCGGGTAAAACTTTAGCACCAATTTTGAACTTTAGTAAAATGGTAGTGGGAGTAGCTTTTAAGCCCTGTACAAAGATAGACTTTGATGTTTTAATATGTGGGACTTCGGGCTTTATCACATTTACTTGGGCTCCCGTGTCGAGCAGAAAGTGTGTCGGTGTTGTATTGGAGCCTCCGGGTGCGCTAACATTAAGAGTGACATACAGGCATTCATCATTAAAGGGTCGGCCATTGATGCCCGGTTCAGCAGCCACTACTTGTTTTTTCCTTTGTCCTGTTCTGATGGTCTCGGCCTAAAGCCTAGATGAAGTGCTAGTATTCTCTGTCCTTCATCCCCTAATCTACAGAGTTGGTCCTTTGCTAGACCACTTTTGTTTAACAAAAAGCCAAATCTGGCATGTTCTTCGGAGGTATGGTTTGGTGGTGGCCCGCGCAGTGGATAATCAGTTTGGGGTTTATTAGGTGGAGATCCCCAGAGTTCCACCGCCTGTACTTCCGACGGTGGGGCAGATGCAATTTCTATCTTGTGTGCTGTAGTGAGTTCTCCTAAACAGTTTAGGATGTTCCCTATTGGGCCTCCCACTAATGGATGCAGCAGTAAGCAAAACATGGGTGTATTGCTACCCCCATAAACTTCCACACAGGCTTCTACTGCCAGCATAGACACGGGGACTATGCCAGGGTCGAGGCACCAACAA
This sequence comes from Caiman crocodilus, assembly GCA_030014935.1. Taxonomy (NCBI): domain Eukaryota; kingdom Metazoa; phylum Chordata; order Crocodylia; family Alligatoridae; genus Caiman; species Caiman crocodilus. Next base: position 5,300,031 of record JAGPOW010003316.1, on the reverse strand, counting down.
TGAGGCCAGCTACTGTTCGCTTGTTGGGCATTCAAATTTAACGGATACCGTCCAGGATTCCAAGTCAAATAGCTTGTTCCCACTATGGCGTACAAAAGTTGTGTAGCCGTGGGTTACTAGGCGGATCCATGTGCCAAGCACGGACTTGGGTCATCAGCACTGGGACTGTGGCAGCACACAAAGGAATTGGCCAGATTCAATTGCACAATATCAAGGTTGTGTCACTGCACGCCCCCCCTCCCCCCCCGCTCCAAGCGAGCTGGTGCTTGAGTGCGGTACATTCCTCGGGGTCCACCAGATCTGCCCCGTATTCTAGTATTAACTACCCTTGCCATATTGCTAGTGTTTCACCCGGATTTATTTGGGTTTCTTTCATTAATTCCTGAAGCTCCCTCCAGGTGCGGGTGCGAAAGGTGGTGAGTGTACGGGTTGATGCGCCATCAATGACAGTTTTGATCAATGCTGTAGGGCAGGTGCACTTGCATCCGCAGGGTATAGGTGCAGGGTGCTGTACGGGGGTGGTTCCCCAGGCAGACATGTTGAGCTCTCCTCCGCCCCTCCCGCTTCAGTGTTCAGGCCCTCCCCTGGGGGATTTTCACTAACTGCGCCTGTGTTGGGATTTCGTGCCTCAGATGCTTTAGCCACTCCTTTTTGATCTGCAGCACCATCTTGGATTGGCGGTTTGGATTATGTGGCACTCCGATCCGTGGCCATCCTAGCCATTGTCTCCTCCACGCTGGCTTGGTTCGCCGTGTGTCGCAACAGGGTTGTCACTATGCGAAATAAAACTTTAATTATCTTGCCCTTATTCCACTTCTTTGCTCCCCGTTTTGTGGCCTCCCACCCGTTGGTTTCAAGGCTCTCCCGGAGTCCTGTCAGGATCTCATTTTCAGTGCCTCTGGGGCTGAGGTTAGGGCACCTGAATTTGTCAGGAGGTGTGTCACAGCCGCCACCCTCCTTTAGATATTTAATACATTTAGCATACTCTTTTGCAGGGGTATGATCGCTGGTGTCCGTGGATGATTTAACACGATTGAGTTGTACCTCCGCGGCCGTGTTGGGTGGTTGGTATAAGCCTGCGGGGCTAGTGAGGAGACACCCCAAGGCTGTGTGAGTGAGGCCGGTAACAGTCCATTCTTTGAGTGGTCCCCCGGTGTTTTCAGTCGGGCGGATCGAAACATGGCTGCCGATCCTCTCATCTGGTTGGGCCTGATGATATGCCACATGGGCCCATAAGTCATCAACATTTCTGGTTGGGGACCTGTGGTGATTTCGCCACGGGCAGTGCCGGACTGATTGGTCAGTGTACTCTTCTTCATCCTCCCTTTGCCCCAAGGATCCTGTCCGTGACGCCACATGGCGGTCAGGTGGTAAGGCAGACCGAAATGGCAGGTGGGTACTTTGAACAGATAGAGAGGAATTAGGCAGCAAAGCGTGTGGTTGAAAGAAGATTATTTTACTTACAATACTGATGCTTGTATCGTAGGTACAGTTGTCTCTAACTTGGTTGCAATTAATTAACGAATTACCAAGCAAATAGAAACGATGTAATGAACGAACTGCAAAGAACCAATGCAACAAGATGGGAAACGATGCAACAAGCTGCAAGATGACTCGGTTGTGGGGAAGGGTACGCCGAATGGATGTCGGTGGCGGGAGTGCTCCCTGGACGTTTCCTCAGAGAAAACTGCAGGGCAGATTTTCCTCAGAGAAAAACTCCAGAGCAGCTCCCTGTGGGCGGAAACTGACTTAGCTTTTAAACGGCTGGCAGGCCAATCACCAGATGCTAAACATGAATAGTTTAAAATCAGCCAATGAGTGGTTCGCACATCTGCACAAGCTTGGCGGGAACTTTTTCTAATCTGTAACTTTCCGTGACATGGCGCACAGTCACAGGGGCCTCAGTCGAATTTTCTGCTCGTGACCTACTTTTGCTATGCCATGTGTCAATCAAATCAATGACAGGCTAGGACTGGAACATACTAAGCTAAAAAGTAGCGACAGTTGCTTGGTAGAGTCCATGGTGTCAGGGACACTTGTTAAATTAAGTTATGACAACAGTATATAACAACAGAATTTATTAGTAACTAATAAGGTTTAGTGGTTCATAAAGTCTCGCTGCATTATAAACATCAGTGATCCTTGGTTAGGGCTAGCTTAACGCAAGGCCTCATTAAAGGCAGATTTTTCTTGTAATCTAATAGGGTAGTGGTAGGGGTTGCAAAGATCAGGAGGGTGAAGTTGCCACCAGCACAAATCATCAGAAATCTACCTATAAAAGATGACCGTCTGGAGGAAGAGATGGGGCTAAAAAGCTATGCCGTTCAAGAAAAGGGTTGGAAGAACTGGGATCAGTTTATTCTGGAGGAAAGGACAAAATCTCTGAGGGGAGATTTGATAACAGGCTTCAAATACAGTAAAATGATGATCCACTAGTCTCTTTGTCCACAGGGGACAGGACCAAAAGTGACAGGCTGTAGTTTCAATACGGAAAATTCAGGTTGGCTATTAGGAACAATTTCCTAATAATGTTTGCAGTTAAATATTAGAACATGTTACCAAAAAAAAAAAAAAAAAAAGGCTGTGAAATCTCTATCACTGAAGGTTTTTAAGTGCAGCTTAGACAAACATTTTGCCTGAGATGATTTAGAAAGGAATGGTCTTGCCTTGAGCGGGGGGGTAGATTAGCTGACCTCCGCAGACCCTTTCCAGGCCCATTTTTGTATGATTCTGTGGACTTGCAAACTGATTGAAGCAGCAGGGAAAAGCCTTGCCAGAGCAGACAGAGATGGCAGGGGATTTTCTCTGACTGCTTTTAGCAGAGGTAAAAAGAAGGTGTACTGCTCTCACTCTTACTTGCCGTACTATTGTAATCAGGTTCCTTGATCTGCTGCAGTTCCTGAACAACATATCCCCTGCTATATCTGCCCCAGGAAGCTCTCGTCAGAGACTGTATTTCAAACTGCAGAGAGGCAGGATCCTAAGGCACTGCAGAGTCTATCTGCGGCACCTCTTTGTGCCTTCTTTCCATTGTTTTTTCTAGAAATGGTTGGGGAGGAACTGAGACAAAAAGATCTAGCAGAGGCCTGGCTGGTGTCTTCCCCAGCACTCCGAAATGAACCTAGTTCTGGGAGCCTTTTCCTGGGTGACGGTCAGTGTAGACCCTGGAACTGGGGTGATGTAGAGAGCCACTGCCCCTTAAAAATCGCTGGCCTGTAAAGAAAGGCCTAATACTTCAGAACTATTTCTGCTTTGCACCAATTCATACTATTTATACATTGTTTTACTCTTCGCATATTCTAAGTGACTATTTCTGTAACTTCCCTCCCACTCTTTGTTCCACCTTTGGCACTTTTCTGCAAATGAGTCACTTTGAATCTTTGAACTCTGGCGGCATCTCCCCCTCGTGTCTGGATTAACAAGAGAAAAAGAAAGCATTATTCCTAAGCAGCGGTTCAAAGTCATCTTCCTCAGTTCCCAGAAGACTTTTTCTTCTGCAGCAGCCACAAAATGAAGAGCAAAAAAGCCTTTTCTGTATGTTGATACCTCAACTGTTATGTAATAGGGTTGATTCAAGCAGTGTTACATGCTATTCTATATCATATTTTATCTAGCTGAAAGATAGCTTAAATGGTTTTAAAATCGGTGATTATTCCATTCTTTGAAAAAAGCAAGTATTAGCAATATTCCAGCTGCTTGTTTAAGGATGATATCCATTTTTTGGTTTTTCCATTAAAGAGGCTAAGGTATTCTCTAAGCTTTGGGCTCTCCCACCACCTATTGCAAGAAACTAGTAGTATCTACCACAGGGGGTGGAAAGATTTAATTTAGACTTTAGCTTCACAATCCATGGGCTGCAATTGTCTAAAGAGACGGTATTGAGATATTAACTAGAACCATGCTAGTTATCCCTTTAGGGAGCAATTTTCTGAATTAGGGTTTATAAAAGTAGACCAACCTCAGTACTACCACAAACCCTTGATTTGCTGATGACTAGCTATTATCCTGAACTGGGTCTGAGAAATAAGGGTTATTATTATTATTCAATGCAGAATCTCCCCTGAACTTCAGAGTTTTCTTTATCACTCAAGCAAGACTTTCTGAAATAAACTCTAATACCATGTCATGGAGAGGTATATTCAGAATCAGGAGAGAGAAACTATATTCTCCTTATTCATCTATAGTTTTACTGTTCCATTTTTGTTCTGGGTTTTGGTGCTTAATGACATTTTATTTAACCCTGCCATACAGAAAAGACTTGAAAATGTATCAAGGGAATATGGTGAGGAGCATAATAATATGGACTATTTGATGCACCTTGAATGTTAGTTTAGCTAAGCAGGGATAAGTAAAGGTAGCCCATAAAAGAAAATGGGGTAAGTTCAAGGCAGAACTCAATGAAGTGGCAAAGGAAAGAATAAAATAGTGACGCTGCAAGAATATAGATATTTCAGACATGCTTGGACATTTATGTCAGTTCCTTCAAACTGAAAAATGGCTTCCTGATTTTCCACGGATACTCTCCCTAAAGGTTTCACATCAAATATATTTATGCAATTCACATAAATGTGTGTGTAACAGAGACTCACCTGTGCCCAGTCCATGGAAGATACAAGAGTTACAGGTTCACACTATAGGGCTTATAGACAAATTTATAAATGAATGTACGTGCCTAAAAATTCAGATAGACATAGGCACCTAGTGAGATATTCAAGAGTACTTGGTTACCTAACTTCCACCGAAATAAGTGCATAGGTCCTAATTTTCCTTTAAGTAGGCATGTCTTAAATAACTAAAATATTTAAATACCTTCAACAACATGGTCTCCTCAATCATTTAGCTAAAGATATGGTGGCTTTTGCTTATAGCCGTGTAAGTTCCCAGTTGCAATCAAACTCAGTAAGTTCACAAAGTTAGAATGTTTTGCAATTTAACAAGCAATTTTGGTGAAGATATTAAAAAATACAGACTCTAATTTCTCTTTGGTTTCTCTAATTTCATCCCTGGATATATAGGTTATAATCTGTGATAGGATATGAAATATGTGTTATTACTCAAAATAGAGATTAGATTTGTAAATCCCAAACAACATTATTGTTGTTGAGGAAATTACCTCGGTCCAGATCTTTCAAGGTATTTAGCTACCTAAGTCCATTGATTTTAAATAAATTTGAGGATGTAGCTTTAATCTCAATGTACCTCAGTTCCTTTTCTGCAAAATGGGGACAAATAGTACTTTCTTTTACCTAACCTTGGTGCATCTTCTGTAGCTGGGTTATAAACTCTTTCGAGTAGGTACCATCTCTTCCTATTTGTTAATACATATCCAGTGCAAAAAAGGTGAGGCTTCTCAATGCCACCATGGTAGAAATAATATAAATGGTTAAAAAAAAAAAAAAGAGGGGGAAAATACATTTTAAAATGTTTCTGCTTTTTTGCCACAAAAAAATGTTGTTAAACTTTTTGAAAGTTTTCTTAGAAAATTCCATGGAGTCCTTCAACTGTTCAAAAACAGACATGCTTACTTTTAACAAAAATATTCTTCAGCATCTTATGACTTTCATTGGGAAAAAATATGACCAGCTTCTACAAACAATACAAAAAATGGAAAGTTATATACAGTTGATGAGTAATAAAAATTGTTCATTCTTTTGTGCACTCAGAGTTTGCCATGTTACAAAACAGTGCCAAAAGTAGTTTACATAACACAACAGTGAAAGCTAACTTCTGACCAACTACTTCAGAAAGATGTTTCAGAAGACCAGTGACCACAGCCCATTTCCTATTTTATACTGCTTGGTTGCAGAAATTCAACAGTTGCTCTAAGAGTAAAGAAAAAGAAAATGAGCAGTGAGTCCAACAACTCATTTTGAGTTTCCTTTGGTGACTTTCTTCCATTTCTTTTCATGAAATCTTTGACAAGCAACAGCAGTTATAAGATTACATTTCCTGGAACATTTCTTGCCAGGCCTATCCTAAGAGTTTACTTTTTTGCAGATAGATGGACAACTTGACTGTAGGAGATTCATGACCTAATTTTTCTGACTAGGATACTGAGCTCCATGTACTTTTCCAGTGTCCAATAATAATTGTTCTGTTAGAAATACCCTTAGGGCTGGTTCATGATAGCCTTATTCATGCTGCATAGTTTCCAGTCCATGAGTACATCCACTGATTACTTATGGGAGTAAAGTACAGGTCAGTAGCCATATCTACACAAGTGGCAGACTGTGCAGTTGTTACTGAGCAGTCATTTAATATTTGGATAATCAAGTACTAAATGAGTGCACAGTAACAAGTGTTACTGTGCAGTAGCATCCCCACACAGTTTTTTTCTGATACTGCTGCTCAGTAGCAACCAGCTACTGCACAGTAGCTCATTACTACAATGCAGTAGCATTGTGTCGTAGCTAATGCCCCGATGCTTCTGCACTACTGCACTCTAGCATCTTGTGTAGACATGGCTAGTGGGTGTGTCTACACAAAATGTTTACTGCAATTGACTAATAAGCTATGCAGTTGCTGGTTACAAATGACCAACTCTCAGGATCCTTAAAATTCTGGTTTATTAGATGGAATGTGCAGAATTGATAGAGTCAAAAGCCATAAATCAAACTTCAAATTATGATAGATACTGTCTCTCAAGTACGCACACACCCACACAATCACACCAGCTGCAGTAGAGCACCAGTGTCAGGTATACCTGTCGTATGCTTGGAGCCTGCTGTTAATGGCCAGTTGAGGTTTTCTCCAAGCAGTGTTTTTTCCAGAAGGGGTTCTCTGGCTGATCCTTCTGACTGGATGGGTAGAGTGCTGGTCAGGTCACGAGGGTGCCACTGAGGGTCACTCTTCACTGCTTCTAATCCTTCTCTGGCAGACATCCTTGCCCTACTCCTCTTCAAGAAGGCAAGCATCATAATATATAAATTAGTTTTTGAAAATGGGTACCACTCAGTTCACAGAAGTCCAGTGAGGGGGGTCTTGAGTCAATTGAAGAATGCCTTGAGTCCAAAAAGGTTGAATACCACTGGACTCACTGGTTCAGAGAGGCACAACCTTTCATAGGCAACAGCCTACTTCATCAATGGCTATGAATGGACATGAATCAATAGCATCTGATCAAGTATGGTGTTCCTTACCAGTTAATCTCTGAGGCCCTGTCTACATGCTACAGGTGTTGTGCAATTACTTGGTTAATTTGGCAGTTACCTTAAGACCAGCTATAAATGCTAAGTAGTTATCACACAACGAAAAGCTCCAACCACCTATAAAGTTAGACCTTGAAAATGTGTACTAACTTTATAGCTGGTTGCTATCCAGCTTTAATTTGCACGTGTAGCAGGGCCTCTCCTGAGGCTGGGAATCCTATCAGCTGAGGCAGACATAATCCCTAAAGCGTGGAGGTTTCACACCCCTGAGCACTGGGGAATATGGCAAGTCTGATTCTCCCGCCTCCAGAGGTGTGTTGGATGTTTCCATTTAGGGGACTTCCAGTAGCAGGACATTGCTTCTTTCCAATGTAGCTGGAGCCCAGGATTGGGCTCCCCCTACACAGGCGATAAGGCATGATGAGATCTAATCAAGCAGGAATCAAGAAGATTTCCAGAGTAGATGATTGCACCACCTCTGGAGGGAGCTTATTTCACAGTCTGGACACGCTAGCTGTGAAGTAATTTTTCCTAATGTTAAGCCTGAAATGGTCTTCCAGGAGTTTGTGACCATTACTCCTAGTTTTCCCCAAGGATGCCCTGGTGATGTATACCTCTGATGTAGCAGTAAGCTGGTACCAAGTCCCCTCTCAGCCTTCTTCTTTTCAGACTGAAGAGTCCCAGATCCCTCAGCCTTTCCTCGTATGATTTTCCGCTCAAGTCTCTGATCATACAAGTGGCCCTTCTCTGGACTCTTTCAAGCTTTACCACTGCGTCTTTACCTGCACATGTAGAGGGGGCCAAAGATACCAGGTACAATAAACATATGCCTCAACAGAATGTGCTTAGAAGATGCAGAGAGGAGTGCATTGTTTCTATCTTAAAGTAAGCTAAATAAATAAATTGTTCCTTAAGCAACATAGTAAATGCTTTTTGCGTACCTAGAGTAACAACTTGGCCTTACCGTTATCAGTGAAAAACTCCTTTACTTGCCATCCAGGATTTCACACCTGTCCTAGGGATAGCATACAGTCTCTAGTATTTTAATGTTGGTACACCATGACATTTAAGCATGGTCCCCAGCTGTTGGTCTTGATGTCTTGGACAGTAGTTTAATTTTAATTAAGAGGTGAAGGGGAATTGGACCATTCTCAGCACCACTTTCATTTCAAGAGATTAAGCCAACTCCAGAACCAATCTCTCCTCTGTCCTTCTCCTTTTAGCTTCCCAAAATATGGGCCACCCAAAGATGCAGGTAGACACCTAATGATATATTTTAAAGCACTCTGATGTTTGGTTTCCATTGGAAATTGAGAGTTAGATTCCCAGGCAGTGTTGAAAAACCCTAGCCTAGGTTTTTAGCTGTGATTACAAAACACCTTATAACATCACCAGAGGGAAAGACTATGCATTGTTGGTATAGAAGATTTGATTTTGCTCTGATGTAAGCCAGTAGAAATGAGAAATAACTTCACTGAAATGGATAGTGGTGCCACGCTCTAAAGTCAGAACAAGGTCCAAAGAAAGCTTACTTTTTTGGCTCCTTGGAGGTATAAATAATTAAAGTAGCAGTAACTAAGAACATATGGTCTGTGAACTGTAGAATTCAGTAGCAACCTACCCCACCTACTTATGAAGTATAGTATAAATCATGTTAATATCATTCCAACATTGCAGTCAGAATGATATTGCTGGCAAAGGCAAAAAAATGTAGAGCCTCTGAAGAAAAAACTAATATTTAGTTGGAAATGAAAACAGAAGGTGCTTTAAATAAACAACATTGTAATAACAAGAAGGGCAAAATAATGCACTAGAAAACTGCAGCTCCAGAAAAAAAGCAGTCATCCATCTTTTTCTTAAGCACACACAAACTTAAATAAAAGCATTATGCAGAATTTAAATGGGGTCTGTCATTTCTGACTGAGTGTTATTAAAGGAGTCATTTTGCTGCCTTATTTAGCAGGTTTACACTTTAACTGTTGTGTTTTGAGGTAATAGTATAAAATAATCCAGAAAAGGAGAGGAATTTATCTTAGATGTTAAAGCAGGAGCAGTCAAAGTGTATTCAGGACATGATGTTTCAGATCACTGGCCTACGTGAGCCAGTTGAGCTGTGCTTACTGCAAGATGTAGGACTGGGAAGTAAGGCAGTGAATCCAGGAAAGTTGTGAGCAACTGTGTGGAGCTGAGAGAGCCCTGTAATGCCTGGGGATCCTCCTAACTACATCTGCACCGCCTCTTTACACCAACAAGCTCATGCAAAGAGGTTGTATTTGGGCTAGGATCAAGCATAAAATGTAGCCCTTTTTAAAACTCTACCTATACCTGCAAAGTGATTAACTGTAATTAAGTTTAATTACTGCTAAATTCTAGCCCTAATTTATATTCCTCTATCAAAGAAAAGAGAAATATGTTTTCGCTAGTAATACTTGTGAGCATTGTTTTTTACTTTAAAACACGTGCACAGTTATTAATTAAGCAGTGTAGCTGTGTCCCTAGCAAGTTTTTAGTGCAGATCCTGGTGATAAAAATTTTGATATTCATGTTTTGGGCTGTTCTATCTTGTATTCCTGCTCGCTACTAGGAAACGAAGTATTAAGACAATAATATGTTTTTATCTGCCGAAATGTTGTATAAACTTAAATGCCAATTTAGGCTCTAAGCTTGCCAACAATTGTCCATATGAGTAACTTTATTTAGTGGGATCTGTGAATAATTGATTTCTCAGTTCACTAACTAAACAGCAAAAAAAGAAACAACTTTTCAAATATTTTATTTTTCAACTTACCAAAACTTTTTTTTGACCCAGTAGAAAGTACTTAGCTTTACTCTGCCTTTTTAATATAAAATGAATATGCAAATGTCAAAAAACATTATTTTGAAAGAAAGAAACAAAACATTTTAAAATGTTAGAGCATTGCAACATATTTTCCCTTTTTTTTTGCTGATGCTATATGCCAGATTCAGCAAAAATTTTCTAATAATTTTGGCTGACTCAGAAATGTTTTGGGTTTGTTTTCAGTGAATGGAAAAATATCACCTATTTAAGTCAATGGTTCTACTCCAGGTATATAAAGACATTCATATCTGAAAATCTTAGGGGTTTAAACGATAGATATTTTTCTTATTCATGACTGTACGGGAACAAACTAGCTCTTTGCTAGGCCTGTGTGGCAGCTTTCCACTGAGCAATGCCATCTGCCTGTAGCAAATTCAGGTGGTTCAACTGCTCAGAAAACAAACTAGAGGTTTGTATTTTTCCCTTCCTCTGTTTTTTGGATAAAGACAGTCATTCCATGCAGATATGAAGCCATAAGCATCCTAACCTAAACAGCTGCTTTCCTTCTTTCCTCTATTTCGACTCAGTGTTTCCCCCAAGGGAGGCTGTAAGCCACAGCAGGCTGACTGCATAGTAGGATGCTTATGACACCAAACCACACACTCCATGTACATGCACACACAATGCCCCTACGGCCTAATGAAAATGCACAGAATAATATCAATCAGAATACATGCTCCCACAGCCATTTGTTATTCTTACCCTAGCTACTGCCCACACTGACCTCATGTTACACCAACCTCTTGTAATAGCATTTAAAGTGCTGTCCTTGGATCAAAAAAGGCTGGGTGGAAACAGCTAGCAATTAGGGGGCTTACAACATCTAGCTCTGTGTTACAAGTACATTTCTAAACACTTTTTATATCACCCCATTCCCTGTAATTTCATTTTTTATATAACCTCAGCTAACTGTCCAAAGCATGAAATTGCTGAAAGACAATTTCAATTGCACTTTGAGCAGCTGTACATGAAATCAATGGAAAATAAATGTTCTAAAGTAAGGTGAACTTAATTCCCACTTTGCTGAAAGGAAGGAAATATGTAATACACTTTGGGCTGGAAGACTCTTGTAATAGAACAAGACATTTGCTAATGAATCACACAGGCACAGTCTAATTTATACATGAATAAGTTGTTGTCTCCATGTTGAATGGGGAGCAGAACTTTGAAATAAATACAAATCAAATAATTTTTTTCACTATTGTTGAAAAATAAATAACGTGTAGAACAGGATGCAGTACAGTTTTGGCATGGAAGTTGGTCAGGGGAGATTTGTCAAAAGGGAGCATTGAGGGTTGATGCCAAAGTAGGTTCATATGATTATTGTTAGTGGGAAGGTTTGGCAGTAGGGAATGAAAGAGTCATTGAGGAAATTTTGCTACTAAAGAAACAAAGTTTGGACAGCCTAAGAATTAGATAATTTCTGGAAACACTGCCTTTTTCATTCCCTCCATTTTCAGCCTCTCTCTTCCTCCTGCTTCTGTACACAATATCATTTCCATGTCCTCTTTACCAATATTAATCACCACTTCCTTGAATTTGAGACCTAGCTGCAAGTTCATGCTGGCCTTGGAGATGCTATTTAGCATGTGAAAAAGACTTTACTTTTGCCTTATGTATAGAATAGAAATAATCACATTTTATGTTAGTTCTGAATGTAAAGCCGTCTTCAAGGCTCTTTTGATCTCCTTTTAACAAGCCCTGACCTTCATTACTCTTCCCCTGACTTTCATTAGCCCACTTCTCTTAATATCCTTCAGCTTTCCTAGCTGATACTGTCCTGCCCTCTCTGATCTCTCTGCTCCTACCACAGATGTTCTCCATAGCTTTACATGTGATGTCAAGTAGTAAACCTGAGGACCAAGTCTGAAAAAAATTAGTCATGCTCCACATTTTGTTTTGTTACAACTGACTTTGTCTACAGATGGCACTTAGCCTTCACCTCACATACCATGACAGAGTAGATATACATCCTATTCTCAGGACTCCCAAATCATAATCAGAACTGCTAGCAAACTTTAAGCAGCTTGTTCCTACATTACACAAGCATGCCTGCATTTTGCTGAGATATACAATGACGTCTTTATTTAATTCTTCATCTGTATGACCCTTTGGTCATTATATCATGACCATTGTGAAATCATTGCTGGATCTACTCACTAGCTCCTTTAATTTTGCCCTTGGGTCACTGGGAAACCAAAGGTTCACCACAGAGTTTGTGTTGCTTTCAGGTGACTTACATTTTCAGGCTATCTCCTAAATTTTAGAGAGACCCTATATATCTCAGAGGTCCGAGGATCTAAAACGCTTTTGACACTGACACTTTTACACTAGTCTGAATTGCTTGGTTCAAAGTATTCAGAATCTTTAGTGAACTACAATAAACCTGTGTCTGAAGCATAAATGGTGATACTCATGATACGAGTAAAGAAAAAAATTGTTGAAAGATTGTAATTGTCTCTGAAATAAAAGGGGAGGGTTTTTTATCTTTATCATAAAGGAATAATAAACATTGGTGAAGCTGAATATTATGGTGCCATGCAGAAGCCACTGATTATTAGCAGACTTTGCATTAGACACACTGAGTGTTTCTACATGAGATGCTGACTGTGCAGTAGCCAAAAAATACTGTATAGTAGTGCATCACAGCTTGGACAGTGTTAACATGATACAGCACAGTATTATTAAGCTACATATTAAGTATTATAACTCCAGTTACCATGCATTTATTTAGCACTTATTAATACAAGTGTTAAATAAATGCGCAGTAATAGCTGCACAATAGCATCTCGTGTAGACAAGCCCACCGTGTGATTGCTGAGATCAAGTAAAAAAAGTCAAATGTCCTTCTGTACATTTGGCATCCCAATGTACAGAAGGTCAAAACCTGGAGCAAATACGTCTTGCACTCGGTCTTACTTAGTGGTCTCTGCAAGTGAAGCGTGCCATACTCAGGCACAAAAATCTGCTTTACACTAGGATGAGTGTTAAAGTGGGATTAAGTTACATTTAAATTGCATTTAAGGTCCTCTTACATTGTTAGAGGAGCTTAAAGCCACTTTAATGTGATCCAGTTAAGGAAAAGAAATATTGCTTTTTAGTTTACTCTACATGTTTTAATATTGTTTGCATCTTCCAATACAGTGTTTTAATATATGAGGATGGCTGTTGTATAAATCAGTGAATAGTAGTGACAATAAAATAATATAAAGAGCTCTGCTTAGATTGAATCTGTTTTATGAGCAAAATATCAGCCTCTTTGCTAGCTGCCTTCACAGTGCAGGCCAGTATTAGAGGGAAAAAAACCCTAAATATTAAACCCTCTAACCATGTTCAACTCACATAATCTAAACAGAAATCTAAACACAGACCACTTACAGCTTTAAAACGGAACAAAATATCTTTAGTACACTCACAAAACAGAGGCAAATGCCACATCTAAAATGAAGCCATAAAAAGGAGGAAATAAAGCACAAAAGGAACCCAGGATACATTGGGTATTTTAATAGCTGGTTGGAAAAAAATGAAAACAAGACAGTATTTTATATCAGCTTAAAGGGATGCTGTCAAGATCTAGGCCCTGAGCACCTTGTCTGCAAACTGCTCATGCCTTGCAGATGTGAAAGGAGCAGGATGCCTTTGTGCCACTACCTTTGTCCTCATACCCGCACAGAGTCCACGTGCTCTGAAGTAAGGCAGAGAAATGTGTGGGCCGAGGAGAGGGCCAAGCTCAAGAGTTGGAGGAGCTCGCTGCAATGTCTTTTGTTAATTGTCCTGCAAAAATCAACTGAGCTACATATACCCCTTTGAAAATACCTGTCCCACAAGCAGCCACGCCGTATTCTAGCAAAAAAAAACCCCAAAAACCTCACTACAGTCATCGCTGCCATGTTGTAAGAGGAACCAGCACAACAGCACCAATGCAGGAGCCAGGACAATACATACAGATGTCTTCTGTTTGTGTGCATCTGGGTGGTTACTCCCCCAAGGCTCTTCAGCATCTTCCCAACTCAGCTTTCCTAATCTCTCTTCCTTAACGGGTTGCTTTGCATGAAACTCCACACAGAGAAACCTCTATGAATTGTGGCCAACATGCATTTCTACAGGAGGAAGAGAACAACTTTGTCTATACTTACTAAGCCATGCTGTATCCCCACCTTAAGTTATGGAAGCCCTTGTCTTTGAAATGTGGAGGCAACTTTCCCCAATTTACATTGTTTTCCTTTTTGCACATAAAAGTGACTGTAGACAGGCCATTTGAATTCCCTTGGGCTAATGAACTGCTGGATTTATATATCTTAAGTGCAGAATGCATCACCACCATCACCTAATCTGTTCTCTTGAACAGGTGAGGTATTTCATGGAAATTCATGAAGGAGGCAACCTGATGATGATTTGAAGTCATGACCTCTGGCTTGCAGGAACGTGCAGTCAACACTAAGCTATATGGGGTTTATCATAGGAAAGCATGGCAGATGAATTTTCAATGGCAAGACTGGAGCTCATGTATCTTATTTTTCACAGACGATGTCTAACCCAATAAGCAAGCAAGAGGATCATACCTTTTACAGACCATATCTATGAATAGAAACATAATTCACAAATAGGAGTGCCAACAGATGACCCTCCAGAATACATTGGTTTTCTTAGAATGAATTAAACTGGTTTTGTGCTGTCAGGCTGAAGCTTGCAATCTGTCTTCTCAGCCTGGCCAACACAGCTACTCACCCTGCCCTGCCACTAGACAAGGCAAGCCTGACCTGAAGCCTCCAACATAGCCTAACCCTCCATCCACTCCCCCATCTAAGCCCCTGCACAGGAATAGGGAGTGTTTGGGTAATGGGGTTTAACTTGACTCATCACTGAAGTAGGTTACTCCTAGTGTGCATTGACACTTAATTGAACAAACCATTCTTGGCCAAAGAATTAAGAATGCTCTTTACGGCATTCATGTGTATGCGCACCCAGAAAACACAACAAAGATGAAGATTTACCCAACAACCTATACATGTTGGTTACCTACCAGTCACAACTTTCAAAGCTCTATAGACTGTCAATATAAATGAAAAGTACACAATTTTTCATTACAATTAGAGTGAGAAAGGAGACAGCCTTTTCTCTTTTTATCTAACACCTGATTCCACAAGTCTTCCCACTGTAGATAGAGACCATAGCAGTTGAAGGTGATAGGGAGCTATTCATATAAGGAAAAGAAATATGAGAACCAGCTCAGAATTCAGGCTGCAACCACAGCAACAGGCAATCATGCTGCCAATTTATAAAACACTATGTGAAAAAATATTTTTCTACATTTTTTTAAGAAAAAGTCTTAAAACCCCAATGGAATAAAAATAAATATCAAGCATGTCAAGGAGAGAGAGAGGGGGAGGAGGAGGAGACTAGGTAATTGTTACCCATTTTAACAAATGTCTGCATTCAAATATCTTGAATAAGTAGACATGTCATTTTAATCAGATAAAACCCACCAGGGAACAGGGTAATGATTTGTAATTCTTCTTGACAGCTATAAAAAGCTAAAATGTTACAGTGCAAATTCTGTCTGAACTACTTAAACAATTGAAAAACATGATTTAACAGATAAAACAAACTTGATGATATCTGATCTTCGTTGACACGTGGGAGACGAAATTTCTTGGGTCCCTTTACAATAACAATTACCTGCATATCTGCATCCCCACCTCAGGAACAGATTTATTCAAATCTACTAATAATAAAAATAGCCCAAACACCTTGGATGACTACATTGTAAATAACAGATGACAAACATTTCCATGTTTAAGTATTTTTCTTTAGCACAGCTTGTTCTACAAGCTTCGTTTCCTTTTTTAGCTGTGGTTGTCCTTTGCCTGGATAGCTCTCAAAAAAATCTTAAGGAATAGGAGAAAGAGAAAAAAACATCTTCAGCACCAACACCTATTCGTATGACTGATTTCTCTTCATGAGATACATGCGCATGCTGTTGTCTGCAGTAGAGAATGAAGGGCTGGTGTGGGCTTTATTACAGTGTTGCTAGAATTGGCAAATTTGTTTCAATAAAACAACAAGCAGTGGGAAGAGAGAGAGGCTACTGTCCACGGAAACTAGGCTTTTGGACCCGAAGGAGATGTGTAGAGCAATTCCAGTGACTCACCCTGGGAGCCACACAGAGTCACTTGAACTGTAAATCAGGCTTTAAAAGCCTAAATGAACTTCTAAGCAAGGGAAAGATAGAAATACTTGAGTTAAGAATTAAGACAAGCCCCCAAAAGTGGGGATAAATTTGTGGCAATATATATATTCTCCTGCCTGAATTGCATGAAGAATTATTAAAAATTATTACTAGTCCTCATTGCTCTGCTTAATGGATTAAGGTGTTAATATAATGCAATTACATAAATTACATAATTATACCAACACACTAGTGGGAAATTAGCTCACGTGTTCCAACAACGAATTATCTGCTGATGGTATATGAGGAGATTCTGGCTAATGTTTCAGAGGGTAGGTAGATAAGTCCCCAGGGTTCAGGTAAGCAATCACAGCTTTTAAAATTTAGTCCCATCTTGTGTTCTGTCACATGGTCTGAATTTATAAATGGACTCAAATGTGACAGTCCCATACATTCAAATTTGATAGTCCCATGTGCTCTGTCACATTGTCTGAATTTAGAAATGTACCCAGATTAGACAGTCCCATACTTTCAAATACCATGAATCCACCCATAAAATTGAGAGATTGCCTTAAAAATCATAAGATTTATCAAAACTAAAATGTGAGAGTCTTTGTATTTGCCTTCTGATTACCTCAAGTCCTTCTGGTATTTATTTCCAAACTTTTCTCCCCAAGGACTAGATGCTGCAAACAAACACCAACGTGGTGATTCTTGGTACCCAGGAACCTCTGACAGCTTTCAGCAAAAAAACTTTTCAGCAAAAAAAAAAAGAGCTATTTTAGAATCACAGATTCTAACAAAATCCTAAGGGAAAGTCTCAAACAAGCAGTTTCGTGACAGAGGAAAATCCACTGTTTCAATACCAGTGTTAAGCTGCCTCACCTTGTCTTGATCCCTTGGTGAGTAAGGAGAATAACTCTGTATCTGGAAACACTTATGATTTGGTAGAATAGGAGCTTAAATGGTGACTCAACTAGTGAGGATTCTTGCCATTTCTTGCAAGGAGAATTGTAATCTCTATATGGGATCATAGATTCATATTTGCAGATTTGATTGGCCTAATTATGGAAAATGGGGGAAGGGGGTTGACAGTTCTGTTCACTTAGTTCAATGACGACTCCCTGATATAACTGCCAAAGAGTTTGCTCTTGCATTTTGTGTCCCTCACGCCAACTGAGCCTCCAGTTTCTCATTTGGTTTTAGATCTATATTTCTCTGGCATGCTCTGATGCCCCTGCAAGTGTGCCAGCAGGTTGCTCCAGCTAATGATTTTCTTTTCTCCTTTGAACAACTTCTTCCTCATCTTGATTTCCTGAAGTACTTATCATTTATTGATGGATAGTTAATTATCACCAAGCAATAGATCTTGCTCAACTCCCTGAGCGCAATAGCAGTAGCTGACATTTTGTGTGCCTCAACATCAATGATCTTTCACAGTTTCACATATTTGTTCAGGCAGGTAATACATGAACCCACATTTAATGAAAGTGAATGAGTCAAGGATTTTTCTTCCCCTCTGGTAAAATCCCTGTGCATCAGCCAAAAGTCCTGATAAGTTTGTAGCCTTGTCTTTGCTTCCTAAATGATTGATTTCATGTACCCGCTGTCTTTTGTAGATAAAATATTTTGCCATAACATCAAATGACTGAGTTTTTTTTCAATGTGGTCACCACTGCTTATCAAAATTATCCACATTCCATGCCCAGATGGGTAAAAATTGAACTTCTTTAGCTTCTTTTAGATGCTTATATATCAGGGCATATTAGCAGCATACCATTCTCGTTGCTTTTCCCCGTGCATGCATTCACGAAGACAATAATCTCCTACATAGCCAACATATACAGACAATGGCACACACAAGGCCAACAAGTTCTGGGCATGAAAGAAATCGTGTCCCCTTGTTTACTATGTAGTTGCAAGGTCACTCTGAAGTGATCACTATAGTCTGAGAGCTGCTAGGCACCCCATACTGTTCCTGAATACTCCCTTCTCCAAGTGGGCTTTTGCTTTTACATCTGCATCTGTGCCATTCTCCACATATTTCTCTTCCCTGCACACACCCAAGTTCTTGGGTTACCACCAAGTCCCATGAAGTAAAGCTCTATGAAACACAGCAGGTGTGAGGGACTAGCTCCCAGCATCCTGCTTCTCCTTTCCCCAACAGAAGGGCCATACTTGTGTTGTTTCACAAAGTACCCGAAGATTCAGCCAAAATAGCTGAAGCAAAGTTTGCTACTGGTTAAAGACATGTACGTACGTACACACACACACACACACACACACACACACACACACACACACACACACACACACAATAGGCCATGAAAGTGTTGTTGAATGACTGATTTGGATCAATTGTATTTCTCCTTTGACAAAGTATGTCATTTGCCCATCATAAACAGCATGAAGATATCTAGGCTTTTGACTAGACATCAACATCCTACAGTAAGGAACATCTTCCACGGCTATAGGGAAAAAAAAACATGCACTCACTTCAAATTCTATGTGAAAAAAAACGGACAAAGGTAATTGATGCCTTGTATTGTGAGGATGAGATAACACAGAAATGTCAACCTCAGGCTTTTCCTAAAGCTTTGTCAAATTGTGCTGTAATTCCACAGTCTGAGATGGAAGAGCTTATCAAACCAACTACTAGGTCATCTAGACAAACAGTGTATTTGATATCGGGGCAATCACCATGGTTTAAAACAAGGTTAAAGTTCCCTGAGAGAATTCACTGATAACAGACAGAGAGCATTACCTCTACTTTAACACTGGGTAATTGAGCCAGCAGTTCACATGCTATATAGATCTGATTCACTCTTTCTTGCACCTTCCTTGGCTAAATTCAGAGCACAGAGCATATCAGAGATAAAACTCTGGCCCTTCACGTTGCTGTATGGTTTTCTTGTAACGTAGGGATGATTTTGAATGAGAAACAACGTATATGTTGTTTTAGATGGCTGACACCAGATGTATTTTACTGGTCAAAGAAACGAGGAAAGAAAAAACAACAACAAAGCGGATGAACAGGGAAAGCCTAGAAATGAAAAGAATTTGTTCCCACTTTTAATCTTTATTTTTGCTGTTGATGTTGTAGGTTTAGATGTCTTTTTTCTTGTTAGATATTGTGTTGTCTTTTTATCTTAATATGCTAGAACCAAAAAAAGGTTAAATTCTTCACTGCCTTGCACCTTTTCTGGGGCCTGTGGATATGAAAAGTTACCAGGGCAGAAGAATAGAGTTTTACATTCTCCTGGCCCAAGTACATATGTTTTCATATGTATTAAAGATGAGTCTGAACAGAATAAAATGGATTTAAAGATTGAATTACTGGATTTGCTTCAGACATGTTGGATATCCACGTACATCTCTAGCCATGACTTTCCCTCTCTTAACAATCCTACCAATCTCTTGTCCAGATCCTGACTATACCTCATCCTGACTTCTATATCCACCTTCTCTGTGGCTTTTGCTGCTACAACCCAGTTGCCATTGAGTTCACTTTAAATGCTGCTTCTAAAATCATCTGCCCAAATTTTTCCTTTGTCACTTCAAATAACTCTAACTGGTTCCTCCTGTTCCACAGCATCAAACACAATCTTTCAATTCTAGCCTTAACAGTTCTCCGTAATTTTTATTTACACCCTGCTTGTCTCGCCTGCTATTTAGTGGTTCGTGTCACCAATCCTCCACCAATGCTTCACCAGCCTTGATTCCTCACTTGTCTGTTCCTACCATAAGCACCTTCACATTTGGGCTTCTTTCATGACCCCATTAGAAAAAAGCCCAGTGTGGCCACGCTATCTCACAAAGCACAACTCCAGTCACCGATCCTAACTGGAGAGCACTTTAATTCCCCCAGGCACTCACCCACCACCACTTGATGAGCGATCTAGATAGAATTCTGCCTTGGGGCAAATTGTGCTCGGCCAGTGGGGTAGACCTTCACTGACTGGGTTATCCAAATGTGCTGTAGGACAAGACTCTAATGGGGTCTGAATTGGGGGCTCCTCCACCCCTACACACACACCATAGGCCTCCATAATAAATTTTAGCTGTTGTTAAGTCTTCACAGCCGGAGACTCTGAACAGTATCTTTCTGGGATTCTACTGAGCAACTTCTGCCATCCATCTGTTACAAAACTAAAGAAATGTGGGCAGCGCATTTGCCTCTCACCATCCTTCAGTGTGTGCCTCTCCAATCTCTGATAAGGCTCTTCATTACTTCTGGCATCCTTTTTGTAGCATCCCTGGGCTCAACCAGCCAACCAATGCTATTCTTCCTCCTATTAGAAAGTAAGCCACTGAAGTGATCTTGGCCAAGGTTTCCCTTATCAGGGGCCTCAAGACCTGCAGAAAGCAGTATCCTGGCTGGGGCAGTCCCAGATAGAGCTTCCCTTGACAGTGGTCCCTGTTCCCTGGTGGAACCCTTCAGGCCATGGCACCAAGGCTGCACCACTCACCATGCCAGGTGTTCCTGCTACTCACCCCGGCACTGACAGGACTCTTCACCCTCTGGCACATAACAGGAAGGGGACAAGTGGGGAATTCTCCTTTCCCACTTCCTCTGCCCTGATAAAGGGACATTTTTGGCTGTTGCACTGGGGTCACGCTGTTCACTGCTCCACACTGGGCGTTCCTGCCACTCAACCTGGCATTGTTGAGGCTCTTTACCCCCTGGCAGCTAAGGGGAAAGGGGGCAAGTAGGAGATTCTCCTTCCCCACTCCCTTCATGCTGCTACACCGAGTCAAAATCCATAATTGCCACGTTTATCCTTTTTCAGGACCCACCCGAAAACTTACTTGTGCCATAATTCACATAGAAAAGTGTTGTCAGGTAACTACTGAACAGGTGCCACATTGTGATTTTTTCTTTTGGCTGACTATAAACTATATTACATGTAAAACCCGTCTATGCAAAAATTTCCTGTTAGTTTTGTCATCTTCAACCTCATACCTACACATTTGTTTCACATACCTCTGCTTTTTCCATTTAGTGTATAAGCCTTTATTTGTTGAACCAGGGGAAGAACATTCCTTCACCCCATTCTTCTGCTTGGCCCTGCTGAAACAGTGAATCTGCGTACTGGGCTGGGAAAAAGAAGTTATCTACTTGTCTCCTCAGCCAGCATGTAGGCAGGAAGTGGATGAAGATGGACACAGAGTAGGAGCTGACTCATTCAGCAAATGCTTAAGAAATGTGTGGGCTAGAAGGTGGGGAACTGAGCTGCTTTTTGAAAAGAGATAAAATAACTTATCCCTGAGAGGCAGAGGCACTCTGATATTCAGTTTATTTTCTGATCCACTCCTGTGAAAGTGTAGCTATATGCCCCCATTTGTATAAAGTTTGTTGTAATGTTACAAAATAATCCATGGGGACCATTGATTTACCTCACTTTATCCCCTCAACCTATCCTCCCCCTACCCTAAACTAAAACGTGTTGGCCATGCTACTCAAGGAAAGGAGACAAAAACAGGTTGTCAAAGTCCCAAGTAAAGGGGTAAAGCATGAATGCTGCCAGGATTGTTTATTAATTCTAAAACAGCTGCACTATGGAAGTTAAGTATCATCCTCATAAACCAGATTAAATTCAAAGTAGAAGGAAAGAAGCCCTGGAAGGGAAGAGTATTTATGGAGAATAGTTATAAAGCTTTTGAAGAGCAGGATTTCTTGAGTTCTGTGTTATAATAAGCAATAGGGAACTCATAAATTTAGGAGAGATTTCCCTTGTGCCACATTTCCTAATCAGGGCACATAATGCATTATTTGTGGTCAAATGATAGCTGGACAGAACCAAATATTAAATCTAATGGAAATCTACTAGACATCAAAGAACAGAGTTTAATCAATAAAACACAAAGGAGAAATAAGAGCAGAGACATATACTCATGAAATATATAAAAATGTACATATACTTAGTACTGAAATCCATAATAAATCCCACCTGAAAGGCTTGTAATTTATTGCACTGGAGAAATGAATGATAAAAGGTTGAATCATGTGCAGAATATGATGTTTGCAAAGAACACCAAAGAGTACAGTCTTTATCCAGCTAAACAGTTCAGCGCGTACTTAAATGCCATATTTAAGGACCCCTGTATTGGCCAGCCATACTAAAAACTCTTTATCCACATATAGAACTTTAAACATAAGTACAAATTTTTAGCTACAAAACTTCAGGCTCCTTAAAATCTTCTAGAGTTCTGAGTAAATAGGTCTCCCCTCTTTCATTATCCTCTGCGTATCACAGCCAGACATTTTGCACAAATCTTACTCAAAGTTCAAAAAAAAAAAAAAAGAGCCTGTGGTGAAAAGGGTTAATACTGAAAGTTTTTTTATAATAGAACCAATTAACATGCTACTCCCCAGCAAAATATTATTATTTTTATAAAAATGTTTAAATTGCAAACTACTTCCAGGCATTCTTTCAAATACTTGCTGCATATAAGTAGTGGTGCCCAGGTGTTCATCCAAGTAACGGAGCTCCCAATAGCCTATTACACACCTCCCCCCTAGGTCCCTTGTCCTGCCATTCCCCCCCACATACACAGTGTCCA
The DNA here is from genome assembly GCA_030014935.1 of Caiman crocodilus. NCBI lineage: Eukaryota > Metazoa > Chordata > Crocodylia > Alligatoridae > Caiman > Caiman crocodilus. The sequence goes on along the minus strand of JAGPOW010003316.1, from coordinate 5,277,311 downwards.
CTGCTTGTGGGCGGGGGGGTGGGAAGAAGGAAAGAAAAAGAAAAAGGAGGAAAACTCTCCTCAAAACCCTCTAGGCAGGCTATAAAACAGAAAAGTTTGGGGTCAGCACCCAGCCTTTTTCTGGGCATCTACTTGTCACCTTCATTGGGTCGAGTTAGTTATCATTGTGGTCATCCCGGGGGCGGGATAGGCAATCAACATTCCTACTTTTTCTGCCAGCGCAATGTTCTACTGTACAGCAAAATGGTTGTAAGGCCAGGGACCAGCTCACCAGTCTAGCATTATCCATTTTGGCTGTCCGCAACCATCACAGTGGATGGTAGGGGACAAGCAGGAACTCTCTACCCAGGAGGTAATACTGAACTAACTCTGTTCCCCACCGTACGGCCATGCATTCTCGCTCTATTGTAGAATAGCAAGTTTCGGATGGATTCAGCTTCCTACTGACAAATGCCACTGCCCTTTCTTCTCCTTTCTCTGTTTGAAAGAGTATTGCCTCCAGAGCCACTCCTGACACGTCTGTTTGTAGGAAGAAGGTCTTCTGGAAATGTGTACAAAACGGGTGCTGGCACAAAGCTTCCTTTAACTGTTTGAAAGTGCCGAGGGCTCTTGGGTTCCATGGAACCGGGTCGCGGCACCCTTTAGTTAATTCTGTCAGGGGAGCTGCCCTCTCTGAAAATCCTGAAATAAAGTGTCGGTAATAGTTAGCAAAGCCCAGGAACAATCATAGTTGTTTTGGGTAAAGGGTGGTGCCGTACGGCAGCCACTTTGTCTGCCATTGGTTTTATGATGTCCTGGCCCACTAAGAAACCCAGGTACTGTGTCTCTCTTTCCTAGTATGCACTTCTTGGGGTTAGCTGTCAGTCCCGCCTGCCTGAGGCCCTCTAATATCTGTTGGAGGTGTTGGTGTGTTTCCCAGTTGGGGGAGAAGACAATAATATCCTCAATATAGGAGCCTGCATATCCCTGGTGGGGGGCTAGTATCCATTCCATTAATCCATTAATGGGTTCCTGCCATTGCTCCTCCCTGAAGTTCCCCTTTCCTATGAGTTGGTCTACCACATTATGGGGTTGGTGGTTCCTGGCCAATGCACCACTTTGTCGTTGGGATTGCGCAATACCACCCATTTCCTCTTGTACTCGCCTGCCATGATTTTGATCACTACAGCTACGTCTTTGGGTAAGTGCCTGACCCACATCACCCCACTTGTCTTGTAATGCCCACAGGCATTCTTCCTGGGTCCTGCCTCTGATTTTATTCCCAGCAATTTAAGTCCATCGGCCAATCCTGAGTTAGGTGGAGAATTTTCCCGACCTGACTGGGTGTCGTTATTAATGGTGCCCAGGTGATGCAAGCACCTTTAATATAAAGCTATTAACTGAAAAAACTCCTACTGGACTTCCTGGATTTTGGTTCTTTTCATTTCTGAATATAAAATGGGATAAAGTGGGATTCCAAAAGGAATCGCATGAGATTCAACAAGGACAAGTGCAAAGTCCTGCACTGGGGACAGAAGAATCCCAAGCACCAGTACAGCCTGGGGGCTCACTGGTTGAGCAGTAACTCTGCAGAAAAGGACCTTGGGGTTACAGTGGTCAATAAGCTGAATATGAGCCAGCAGTGTGCCCTTGTTGCCAAGAAGGCTAATGGCATACTGGGCTTCGTTGGTAAGTGTGTCGCCAGCAGGTCAAGGGAAGTGATTACTCCCCTTTATTCAGCACTGGTGAGGTGACATCTGGAGTACTGTGTCCAGTTATGCCCTCTCTTCCCCCCTCTCTCTCCCTCCACTACAGAAGGGATGTGGACAAATTGGAAAATATCTAGTGGAGGGCAACAAAAATGGTGAGTGGGCTGGGGGGACATGACTTATGAGGACAGGCTGAGGGAACTGGGATTATTTAGTCTAAAGTTGAGAAGACTGAGAGGGGATTTAATAGCAGCCTTCAATTACCTGAAGTGGGATTCAAAAGAGGATGGAACTAGACTGCTCTCTCTGGTGGCAGATGACAGAACAAGGAGCAGTGGTCTCAAGTTGCAAGGGAAGTTTAGGTTAGATATTAGGAAGAATTTTCTCACTGGGAGGGTAGTAAAACCCTGGAACAGGTTACCCAGAGAGGTTACCCATCTTTGGAGGTTTTCAAGACCCAGCTAGACAAAGCTTTGGCTAGGATGATCTAGTTAGGGGATGACCCTGTTTTAAACAAGGGGTTGGACTAGATGACCTCCTCGGGTCCCTTCTAGCCTAGCTTTCTATGATTCAGAACTGAGACTCAGGCTCATTACAAAACAAGTCAGTTGGTTTAATCAGTCCTTGAAAGTGTGATGCTGTTCTATCAGCTTCATGCCACTAGTGACTTCTCAAACTTCTATTCATTTTCGTGAATGTAAGAAACACTACCTCAGAGTCCCCTCTTCACTTCCCAGAAATATTTTGTGATTGTGTCCAACTTTACCAGATTCTTATGTTCACATCCAGGCTCAGCTTCATATCACTTTTCTGCTGTGAAGATTGTTTACCACAAAGAAAATCTTAATAATCAAGAAAATGCAGCAGTTCATTTTAAGGAAGTTAAATTTGTAGGGAAGTTTTGCTTGTGTTCAGTTTTTCCTTCAAATGATCATGTTCTAGCAGACGAGGCATTTTCACATTTTGTTTTCACCTTATCTTGAAGAATCTGCCTCCTATTTGTGGGACAGTGAAAGATATATGTCTTGTTCTGTACAACAAACAATTGGGATGACAGGAAAAACTGGTGCTCTATGTCCATATTTTTTATTCTCTTTTTATCACCCCTTCTTACTGCAGAAAAAGATGATTATCAAAAATAAATCAGATCAAACAAAATTCTTCAGCTATGAAAACTCAACTGGGCCCCTATGTTTTGTAATATATTAGGGATGATTTAGGTATAATGAAATCAGCTTTTTACTGATACAGGTGAATAAATAAAATACCCACAACAGATCCCTTCTAAACAAACTAAGACTTGGATTTATGTACCAAGGTGAAGAGGTCCTATCTTGAAACATTAACAGATAATTCCTTCCACAATTCAAAATGGACTTGTTTTTATGTGGAAGCAAGAAAAATCTCTGAAATTGTAACCTATATTCCAAAAAGTGTCCTTTCCAAATGTATCCTGTGCAGTGGAGAAAGTTATGAAGGTATCTCAAATTCAACTTGCCAGTGACAAACCAAGATGGTGACTGTCAACAGTTTGTGGAAATTTTGCAGAGGTTGATAGTTATCCTTGGCGTATCCCTGACCCAGTCCGAGTTTCAGTAATTCTGTTCTGCCCATAACTCCTTCTGAGGTTTCAAATTAAATCTGCACCTTTAATCTCTCCTAAATGGCAGTTTGTTTTAAAACTACTTCATTCTCCCTCCCCCCACCCCTTTTCCATATTGTTTATATTTCTGTTATGGATGACATCATAATCCTTATCCTTATGATCATCCCCACAGCCTGCACAATTCAATGTTCACTAATATCCTCGCTTATCTTTTCTCTGACATGTTTGGATTCCAGGTGAACCAGATATTTCTTCTGAGCAAGATCCAACCCCACAGATCTCATTTTCCTCTCAGGCTTTTCCTGTCTTTGGCTAACACTTTTCAACTTTTCTTATTATTTACTGAACCATTCAGATCTTGTTGCTTTATAAAATGGCCATCCTCACATGGGTAAGGAGTTACTTTGTTTCTTCCAATGAAGAACAGGTACCTCTGAGGTGACAATGCAGCTGCTGTGCTGGGGAAAGAAACTGAAATGAATGGCCATTGATGTCAATGGAAAGACTCCCTGTCTGTTTTGATAGACCTTGTGTCAGGGCTGATGAGGTGGGCAGTAATGCAGAGCAGAACAGAGACGAGACAAGAAGATGACCATAAGTAAGCTAACTTGTCTATGAGAATACAATTACTGTTGTGATAATAGCCCATATTGATTTGCGCTAGTGATCTAACTTAAGATAACTCTGAGTGCAGCTTGTTAGCAAAAAAGATCACAGTTCTTTTTCAATAGCAAGGGAAGCTGAAAATGCCCAGATGAATTAGCATAACCTTCCCTCATTCAGATAAAATACCAGCCACCACCATTAATTCTGGAACAGATAGAGAGAGACAGAGATGCAAAAGAAACAAAGAAAAAGAAACAAAAAACTAGAAGTTCGACAACCTCTGTTTCTGTCAGCTCCATTGGGCTAGAGCTGCTCTAAACCAGCATTATAACTGAGGGGCCAACCAAGGCAGCAGCCCCTGGCACCATCTTTTAGGAGTAGGGGCACACAAATAGCCACCATCCCAGCAGAGCCTAATTGCGCCACTGCAGGTGGCATAGCATCAGCTCACACTGACCCTTGCATTGTGGCTGCCATGGGGGGCAGAGTTTGCCCAGCTATACCTCTGCTCTAAATACCATTTATGCCCACTTGAGACTCTTCACCTCTGTTTAGAAATCAGATTTTTTAGTTGCTCTCCTTCTTCCATTCCTCTCTTCCTTTTCTTTGATTTTCCATCTAAGCAGTAGGTCAGCAGGACCTTGACTCATCAGGTCTCTAGCCATCCATCATTTCTGCACAACCAATGCCTTACAATCATTAAGAATGTTTCTTGTCCATTAAAAGCTGTATGATTAGTTGTACAAATATAATCTCATACAGAGATCAAGAGAGGGGGAACCTCTCTGGGAAACAGGACAATATTATGATACTTTTAATTACTCATGCCAGGTTTTCTTAAAATATGATTTTCATTTGTTATGGAAATGTTTTCCTTGAAGAACAGTGGAATGATAGGACATCAAGGAGGACTGAACAGATCTCCACCATTAGTTAGCCAATAATAGATGCTTCAGAGGAAAGTAAAACAGCAACCTCAGCTGTGCAGCACTAGATATGAGCAAACTTTTTATTCAAACCCCGCTTTTCCCCTGCAATACAAGATTTCAGTACTCTGTAGGTAACAAGAGAATTTTATGACATGTTTAAACCAGATTCTCTTAAAATAATAATAATAATAATAATAATAAGCCCTGATCATTCAAATAAGCTGTATATAGACAGATTTCTGGGTCTACAAAATGCTCCACTGACTTAATTAGGTCTCCTCAGATATGTCTATACAACACATTTACTGCACAGTTTACTAATTAGCTCCATAGTAAATATCTTGACATCTACATATGTACCCCTATTAGACTGGACTAAACTAATTTACTCTGCAGCCAGATAGTACTTGTATTTACAAGTACTATCCTGCTGTGGAGTAAAAAACTCCACAGGAGCACATGTGTAGACACTAAGGTTGCTGACAGGGGCCTGAGGGTGCTTCAGTGCAGGGACTGCCTGCTAGCTAGTCCCATGCTGAAGCTCCCTTGTGCCCCAGCCAGCTGCTCTACAGCATGTTGAGCCAAGTGGAGCAGCCCTGGGCTGTCAGACTGACCTCCAGGGCTTCCTGACAGGTAAGGCTGCTGTGACCCAGATCCACATGCTGTGCATGAATAACCTGCAGAGTTTATTACTCTGCAGTTGATTGCCCCCAGGTGCTCATTCAAACAGCATGCCTGGGAGTAATTTACTCAGGAGCAATAAGCTCCACAGTATATCAAGCATAGTAATTCCATGTGTAGATGCACCCCTTGGAGTCATCATAGATTTCAGGGCAGGACCATTATTATGAAAAACAATGTAAATAGCAGGCAAAGTTTGTTACTTCTATGCAGGCTTGAACCAAAATAAACTTTAAAAAGCCCAGGTGCTTGTCAAGCTCAGACACAATGATGACAGACTCATGGAGTGGGAAAAAGCAATTGTTTTGCTTTAGTGAGATAATAAAAGGCAATGTTTAGGGTCTCCTGGAGAAAGAGTATTTAGAATTCCAAAGGTTTCCCTTGTTCTTCTATTTCCTCCTGTCCAGTCACATTCACAGGGTTAGTTGCGCCTCAGTTCATTTCCTAGTGTCAGGCTTCTGCTATCATACGTCTTGAGTAGAAGTTCATAATTCTGCCATGCTCGTGAATGCAACTCCCCATCTATGCCAATTGCTTGGTGCCCTATAGCTTTGACTCATTTGGCAGTCTGCAGTTCTTTTTGAGAGTCTATTAGGGCTACGTGAAATTTTTCCTAGCATTGCGTTTTGAAGTTGTTTTGATGCATTTACACTGAAACAAAAAAAAGCCTTCAAAACAGCTTTGAAATGAAGCTGGGGAACTCAAAATGTTTTGAAAGTTTCAAAGCAAGGCTTACCGGCTTCAGTGCAGGTCCCAGTTGGCAGCACCCACCTCCCATCATCCAGGAGGCAGATCAGGGGCTTGATTGCCCCCCCAGGAGGGCTGTGGGGGCTGTGTTGGAGTCCTCCCGGGGGTTCAGGCCCCTGATCTGCCTGCCAAATGACAGACCAGTGCTGGCACAGCCTGCACCCAGCACCAGGTAGCTTGGTACTGCCGCTTGCCCCAGGTGACAACGCTTGGCTCCTGTCACCCAGCAGGCAGATCAGGGGCACGCACCCCTGGGAGGACTCCGGCACAGCCCCCACAGCCCTCCTGGTGGTGCGGGCAAGCCCCTGATCTGCCTGCCTGTGCTATTTTATGTTTCCCCATAATAACCTGGAGTACTGCATCCAGTTTTGGGCACCGCACTTCAAGAAGGATATTGATTAACTCAAGAGGGTTCAGAGGAGGGTCTCACATATGGTTAGGGGCTTACAGGAAAAGCCCTATGAGGAGAGACTGAGGGACCTGGACCTCTTCAGCTCTGTAAAAGCAGGCTGAGAAGTGATCTTGTGGTTGCCTACAAATTCATTAGGAGGATGCAGCAAGAGATCAGAGATATTCTGTTCACCAGGGTGCCTCTTGGGGTAACAAGAAACAATGGTGACAAACTGACAAAGAGCAGATTCAGGCTAGATATCAGGAAAAACTTCTTCATGGTAAGGGTGGCCAAAATGTGGAATGGGCGTCCAAGGGAGGTGGTGCTTTCCCCTACCTTGGGGGTCTTTAAGAGAGAGGCATCTGGCTGGGGTCATATGACCTCAGCACTCTTTCCTGCCCTAGGGGGTCAGACTCAATGGTCTGTTGAGGTCTCTTCTGACCCCAGCATCTACAAATCTATGAACCTATGGGCTAACATCAAAACAGCATTGAAACAGCAAAACAGTTTTGATGAAATGAAATGGAACAGTGCTTTCAAAACGAAACTCGAATCAAAACACTGTTCTGTCGAAATGAAAGTTGAATCAGGACGGTGCTGTTTCAGACGGCCCCAGAGTCTATGCCTAATGTTCTAAAATGACCTTCTTAAATCAAAGGTATTTGCTCATTCAATTTTAAATCATTAGAGAGAGAGATACAAAAAAGTCTAGCTGCACGTCTAACTTACCATGCCATGATGGAAATCTAGGCAAACCTAGCTTTTCCAGAGACCTCCAGACAAAGGGTCAGTTTTGGTGAAGCTCAACAGGACTACAGCCAATTAAACACTTTTTTAAAATGTTGCCCAAGACCTACAAGGAATATACCAGTTAATTCTAGTCATAGGTCACATACAGAGTATACCAGTGCATGCACACACATGCCCTTCCTTGTTTTTCTTATTCAATCTGAATAAAGTTACATAAACACAATAAAATGTTCCCTGCCTTATTTTAGCCAGCACCTATATACATGAATGGCAGATTCTGTGCCTGGCTGAAGCTTCCTGTCAAACAGACCACACGTACAAAAGCCTTGACCTATGGTCCTTGTGCACATGAAAATAATCGGGGTTGTACATGCCCAAATATGGAAATGTAAGCCCCAGAAGAGTTAGCTTCAGTGTTGCATTAAAAAATGGACCAGGTGTATCTTCTGAGAGGGGCAGCAATGTACAATATAGAAGATGAAAGTTGGCTTCATGTCAGTCATTCTTGCCTTCATACTAGTACCTTGATGTTAGATTTAATAGATTTTTTTTCTGTTGCCATAGAAGATTGTTAAACCTTAAAAAAAATATTGCATATTCATTAGTGATCACTGTAGTAGACAGTGCCTTAAGGCAAAAACACACAGATAAAATAATATACATCTTCCCCTGACATTTCCTGGCTAATGCACTATCCATGAATTTATACATAAAATCCACCAGGACCAGCTGCTCATTTTTTCTGTGCCCTTCCAATCTGACCAACTATTAAAGTCTCTTCACATGGAAGTTTCCCTTGATTTGTGCAGAGTCTCTGCAGAGCTAAGATGTTCAAATAATTTTCACAATTTATTCCACAAATGTTTCCCCTTGGCCCAAAAACAAATACTTTGTGACCCGTTTCTCTTCCAGTGTTCCACCAATTTCACTGGGTTTTGTTCCCATCTGCTCACACCTCAGCGTTACGTTGTCCTGTCTGTGCTACTGCTCCCCTCTTCAATATGAAATGTCAATATAGGCTGAAGGTGTTCCTAGAATGGCTATTGACATAGGAAGCATCACAACTGAGAAAAAAGAAGCCTGCCAAAGGTATCTAAGGAGTAGAGATTATTCATGCAGATGAGCCTCATTTCCAGCAGATTTCAAGCTCTGGGCCCTCATTTGTCATGGAAATGTCTTCCTAGAAAAACAGTCAAATGATAGCTTCACAGGGAGGAGCAAACAGGTCTCCCAGAACAGCTCCATCATTAGTTAACCAATACCTTTTGCTTGCTTCAGAGGAAAGTAAAACAGCCTGATCAGCTGTGCAGTGCTAAACAGAAGCAAAATTTTTATTCGGGCCTAGCTTTTCCCCTGAAATACAATATTTCAATACTTTCCTCTAGCAGTGCAAGGTGTATTAGGTGTTATTAGCCATAATGGCCAGCCCTTATTTATCAGTTTTTATATCTTTTCCTTTACAGAATTCCCTTAAAAGGCTTTTTGCCCTTAATATCATGTTATCAATTTTCATTTGTAGGAATAATTTATGATAACTCTTTTCTTTTTATTATAGTCCCTACAATAGCACGGTATGTACATGGATTCATATAATTTAATGTTACTTTTTTGAGAACTCACTGTTTATTTTTTTCTATATCCATGCATGTGTTGTGTATGTTATACAGTATGTATATTTTTACAGTAAATATATCATATTCTTAGTATGCCAGGTTTTCAAACATATTGTGGTGCAGGTATTAATTTTGAAATTGCAAGTTAATTACCCAGTAATCCATACATGGCAGTTCTGAGGACACATGGACAATTTTAATCCATCTTAACTCACACATCATTAATAAATCTTTCTGTTATGTAGACTTGCTACAGGATAGGTATTCAAAATGCAGGAAAAGTTATACGTGCAGTTCTTTCTTCCACAGCTGCAAGTTGCATTCCTATCTCCTGCACATCACAAAGACAATGTTTCCTGAAATCCACTGTTTGAAATCTGTGTTGGGGAAAAAAAGTGTCCCTCATGTAATTTTTTAATGCAAATTACTTGGCCATTTTAGAACATTTTTTAAATTAATGTAAAAAATTAACCTTGTACACCACATCTCAGGTGTTCACATGTTATTCCAATCACGTTAATTTTCCAAATGGATATTTTAATGGGAGACCTGACACAATATTAATTTGCACAAATACAGTATAATAATCAGTGTTAAGTCCCTTTTCAATTCATGTAAAGCAAAGATAATTTTCTAGCATCATACTATCAGGCTCTGATTTTCCAAACTGCTACTGTTGGAGTCAATGGGTGCTCAACACGTTACATAAGGGAATTGAGTTCAATACCTTCCATAATGAAGACCTCTACAGTCTGTTAAACTAACTCAGCAAACAACTGAAAATTAGCTACTTCACAGAAAAATATAAGTAAAGTGAAGTTTACTGACTGTAAACAATTCTGTTGTGAAAATGAGAGCTAATATATTTCTCAGGTGACGATCTCTTCTCTGCTATGTGGCTTACACAAAGCTCCCTTGTCAAGTCTGGTTATAATCTTTCCTGGCATTAGCTACCCTAAAAGGGATGAAAATGTGGATTTTGCAAAAAGCCCCTTTGCCAACTGAGATGAACAATTGGGTGCAAACTACAAACACGTTGGGATGATTGCACTTCTTTTTCAGCAACATAGAACAGCTGTAATACCCATTTCTTTCAGTATGAAATGGCACTTGTTTCCTTTAAAACATACTAAATCTAATATGATCTCACCTAGAGCCCACTGAAGTCAACAGAAAGATGCTGGTTGACATTACTGAACTCAAGATCAGGCTCACAAGGAAGGAAGGAGGTTTCAAGGTTGCATTTTGTTCTACAATAACTGAAGTATAAAAAGCATTAGAGTTAAAAGAAATCACCTTGTTCCTTTACCCAAAAACACCTACATCAGTCTGAGGATTGAGATTAACCTCCAAAAGAGATTTCTTTCCCTTTGTGTTGTTTTCATTGTCACAGCTTTCTTGCTTTGAGTCATAAATGCATTTGGGGTTTCACTGGCATTTAGCTTAATTATTTCATTTTAAATGTTAATTTCCTGAAAATAATTTAAAACCAATCCATATTTTTAATCTGTAGCAGGTGCATGGCTATTACAGCCTCATTTTTTTGTCATTTAATTCTGGATCCAAAAAATCACTGGTATCTGTCTTACACTGGAACCTTTAAATACCTGCAACAGAACAGAAGTTCAACACACAAAACTACTCTATACCCATAACAGAACAGAAGTTTGGCGCACACTCACTGGTTTAAAACCAGCAGCACCCAGTGTAAGTTATGGTGCCCACACCAAAGGGCAAATGTGTGTTCTGTGCGATACTGATCTAAACTATGCCACTTACAGAAAACTGTATAACTTAGACTGATTCCACCTCGGGATTTTTGAATGTCTATACCTAGCCTCCAAGTCCAGCCCAATGATGTTTAAATAAAACTTATGATAATACATAATAATATGGCATCAGTCTACCATTCATTGTTGTACCATCAAGGTGTAGTCCAAGGGCAGGCAAATATTTGGGCAGGAGGGCCACTTTGGGAGTTTTGGTGAGCTGCCACAAGCCGAGTCAACACCCTCCTCCTGCCTGCAACAACTCACCAAAACACCCTCAGTGGCTCTCTTTACTTACTGAAATTCCTTACATATTTAAGGAAATATCTGGGCATATTTAAGGCAAATATTTGGGCTGGAGGGGCATAAAGAACAGGTAGGACCCCCCCGCTCACCACCTCCACCACCACCCATCCAACTCTCAGATGCTGTTCCCTGCCTGGCTACGTCCCCATCCCATCTGCCCAGCCAAACACACCCTGCCCATTTGAGACCCAGGCCAGTCTCCATAAAGACCCTACCTGACCACTCCATCCAGCACCACCAGCAGCGAGTGCAGATTGAATGGCCAGGGTGCCTGGGCAGCAGGGCTGGGGCTGGCAGTGGTGGCAGAGACTGGCAGTGGCAGCTGGAAGGAGCTACCCCCCATGGGGGTGCTGGGAAGTGAGTCTGGCTGCCATAACACCACAGCCCTGCTGCCCACCTGGGGGTAGTGGGACTGGCTCTAGATGCCACACCTGAACTAGGTGGTGCTGAGGGACCTGCCACAAGCCAGATAAAATCCCTTGGTGGGCCCAGTCTGGCCCACAGGCCATATTTTACCCACCCATGATGTGGTCAGCACTTTTGTATTACATGGAAGATATGACAGTACATGTAACAGTGAAGGAAAGGCATATTTTAGCCAGGAAAACCATTGCAAATCCTTTTCCTAAAATGCTATATCATTAATGTTGTCATTGATTCTAAAATATGGAAGACACACTGTGTCTATGAGAACTAATATGCAATAATGGAATGACTACTCTGACTTAATCAGTGAGAGAGAGGTGGTTAGCCACGTTAGTGTGAAGTCAGGCAGAAGACAAGTTAGAGGTGCACCTTATACACTAACTGAGGCAAAGTTACTCAATAGCTGTGGTGTTCTGTTAGAAGGAAGGGAACATTTGAGCCATTGAAACCATTGCAAATACCTACTTTCACGAAAAATGCAATAAGAATTTAATAAAATAAAATAACATGTCTTTATTGATTGTAAAATACTGAAGTTAAGCATAAGAATACAAAAATATCGACAGGTATTGAATTTCAAGGCCTTGAATCTATCTCTACCTCACAAGCTGACTGCTGACTGTGATTACCATGGTTCCCATGAGCGCACACATGCGGTTTGCAGTGGTACAGACCCATCTGCAGCACCACAAACCATATGCACTGTACATGTAGGCTTGCACCATGCTGTTTATTTGCAGTGCGGAAGGGTTTTTTCTATACCAGAAGATCCTGGTTTCAAAATACCCACACCAGAAAAAACAGGGTGGTGCATGTGGCAGCAGCAGGCACTGCATGAAACCAGAATCTGGCCAGCCCTACCCACACTCAGGCTGCCAGCCATGCTCTGCGGGCCCAGATTGCCACTGCTAGAGCCCCAGGAAGCCCCCAGGATCCAAGGAATAGCTACTAGGGGCATCCCAGGTGCTGGCCCCAGCCTCTCTACCCCACCCAGGGCAGGTTGCCATGCATGAGTGGGCACATGCAGGAGCATACCCCAGGGACAACTGTGTGTTGCTACTAGTTGTCCACAGGGAATGCACATTCCCATTCATGGTGACACATCCTGTGAGGCTCTGTGGAAGCACAAAGGTCTGCTTCCATGGAGTCTTTTGCACAATTATGGCAAAGGACTAGAAATAACAAAGTCCAACATCGATACATTACATGATTTCAGCCTAATTGGTTTCTGCGCTCTTCTCTCTACATGCGATGACAGAAGATAAAGGGAGTGTTGCTATTTGTTTCACTGAGTGCATTTACACATGCCTTTAAGGCAACATGATACACTGTGGCACAATTTGTACCCAAATCAGCTGCTTCCAGGCACAGCATCTATACATGTGCCCAAGACCGCCGCAGTTTGAGCCAGGGTGGCAGGGTTTTGAGCCAGGGGGTTAGCCCCAGGCTCCAGCTCATGGTTTTGGACAGCAGATGGGCTGGCTAGTGCATAAAGGTGCTAAAGTGTGGGGTTTGGTGGCAGGCAACGCTCACACTTTGGCACCTTCATGCCCCAGCCAACCCCTGTCACCATCTAGACATGCATTTCAGCACATATAATTAATCCACTGTAGGATAGTACTGTTCCTGACAACACCACCCTACGGCAGAGTTAATTGATTTACATGCAGACAGCGATGCTCTACTGCAGAGCTAATTAGTCTAAGTGCACATGTGCACCCCCAAAGTGCACCCACTGTGGCCAGAATTTCACTCAGTACCTCCTGGCAAACTCACACATCTCTCACTCTCACATCTCTATTTTCTCTATTTTAAGAAATCAGTTATTTCCAGACCAGATTAAATTATTCAGTTTTTCAATAATCTTTTAAATAAAGAACCCAGACCCCAGCTGCCGGGGGCACTGTGTTCATGAATGCAGTGCCTTATTCGCAAATTTTGCCATTTGCAGGGGATATGAGAACGTATCCCTTGTGAATGGTGAGCGTTGCCTGCAATAGACTTCAGCTTTACTACTTTCATCAGCAGGGGCCAACCATTTTGACAGGTGTACCACACTCCCCAAGTGCCACTCTAATCCCCTTCCCCTGCCTAATCTGCTGCTCTGCTTTCTGGTCCCTGCCCCATCTGCCCCTGCCCTCCTAAACTGCCACGTGTCACAGACAGAGGCTGCCTGTGCTATTTGTGGCATACATGCTTTGTGTTGACCACCCCTTGTTAACTTATATACTTAGAGAGTGTCCACACATGCAGGCACATGCACTTGCATTGGAACAAATAGGAGTGGCATAAATTTGAGCCAGGCATTTTTGCCTCAGTGCACATGCCAGGACATGCACTTTGGTGTGGGGCAAGCTGTGTCACTTATGGTAAAATATCCCTGCCTGGCTCCTCCTGGATCTGCAGTCAGGGGGAGTTGGAGCCTAGGGCCAGCACCTGTCCTGGCCCCAGCAATACATAATACTGTCCTGGTGAGCAGGTCAGTGTTACTTGCCTTCAGGAGCTTCTGAGGCCCAGCCAATTGGTATCTGGGGACATTACCCCAGGTGCCAGCTGGACTGCTGAAGCAGCCCTGACTTGGAGTGGCCAAGTCTACAGCAGCCTGGCAGTGGGACCTGCTGCCTGACTGTGACCTGCTGCCACCTGTGACAGCATCAGCCCCCTTGGACCTGCAGCCCCATAGCTGCACGCCTGCCAAAACCAGATGGGGTGCCCCCCCGCTCTGTCATCTGGGCAGCTATTGCTCAGAAGACGTGCTCCTTGCAGTGGCCTGCTTTGAACTGTTCAAGCATGTCCTCTTGACCCCAAATGGTCAATATGTCAGCCACCTCATCTGCCCTCCAGTTGGATCCCCAGTGCTGGCCCTAGACAGGCTCCTCTGCCGGGGCTTGCCACTTGTCTCACCGGTAGAGATCCTGGTGTTCCCCATTTAAACATTGCAAATTCTCTGATAAGAAACCCAAATTCTCTCATTAAAACACCCAAACTAGTGTGCTTTTGCTATTAAAATGAAATGCCACTATATAGAGAGAGAGATCAGTTGGGCAATGTTTTATTGATTATATTTACAAATTTAAAGCAATTTGGAAGCCTACCAGTGCCTCTGTCATCATAATAAAATAAATTCTAAGTATCTATACATTTTGGCTTTTTTGTCATAGAAAAATGAGAGCTGCCCCTAGCCGCTTCGCTCACCAGAATGTACAGCACTGATATACCAGTGCCCTGCCCCTGCCCTTGCACCTCACTCTCAACCGATGAGTTGAGGCTCATCTGGGTACACCATTAAAGTTTAATTTAGTACATGCTAAATTATTTTGCAGGATAAGGATCAAAGTGTTCACTACCTTGCAGAATTCAGACCATAACCCTAACAGCTGATTTCTTACAGTAACCTGCTATTTCCGTGATTTTTGTAAGACCTAACCACCATTATCTAATACCAGGTTATTATCATGCAGTATGCATTAAATTATTGCCATGCTAATTGTCTCACTGCCATCACACATTGTTCTCCATTTCATAAATGGGCAAGAACCCAATACATTGTGTGCGTTTCCAAACTGTTAAGAATTGCTTTGTGTAGGCCTTCAATATTTCATGTGTTTGGAAAGATCAGTATTATATAGGAATTCTGGTGCTACACAGAATTTGCTTAAAATTGATACTTGAAAGAAACTGAGTTTGAAGCATCTGGCTTTGTACTGAGATGATTTAATGCACTGCTATTGAAATGAGTGAATTCAGATCTAAGCATACTCTCTCAGTACCCCAAAACTAAGTTACTCAATATTACACACCACTTTCAAAATTAGGCCCTAATATTAGATCATGGTCTTGTTAGACACTGAAGACTAGGCCATCTATTGTACGAGGTAAAAAACTATTCACTCACAAAACTATTAAAGAAAAGTTATGTCATGTATCTCATGCATTTGCTTCTGTACTAACTCAGGAAATACCACTTCTCTCTGTCCAGGTTTCTTTGCTGTACCGCTTTCTGGGCATGTCTACATGTGCATTTATGCTGGTTTAAATTTACTGTGCAGTAAATTACTGCACTGTAAGTGGGAATAAACCATAATTTACACATGCAGACAACCTGGGAGTCAGAGCAGCCTACCATGTGCCCATCTGGCCACCCGGGGGGGTGGGGTTGCTCCAGCCACACAGCTGCCAGCCCTTGGGACTAACTTCAGCCCAAAATCTAAGCCAAAGCCAGCTGCCAGAATTTGGGATTAACTTTAGTCTCAAGTTAAACCCAAGAGAGTCAAACAGCCAGGAGCCATGGGGCTGGGCTCAGGCTGGCCCCCTAGTGGCTGGGCAGACCCAGCAGGGACGCCCCTGGGTTACTGTACAGTAATGCATTTACACGTGTGTTACTGCACATTAAATAATTGGGCATAAATTTGATACCTGCATCCTGCAAAGTTGGCGTAAGTGACCGTATTTACTGTGCAGTACAGGTGTGCACATTTAGATGTGCACCCATACCATGCAGTAATTTTGGTTACTGAACAGTAAATGCACATGTATAGATGTGCCCACTGTGATGTTTGACTAACAATTGCATGGACACCCTCAACATCAGGAAAAAAAACTCATGCTATATTCAAAGCTGAAAAGAAAGATCTAGGAATTAGAATCAAGGATTTCTTTATTCCAGGGGTAGGCAATTATTTGGGTTGGAGGCCCATTTTAGGAGTTTGGATGGGCTGTTGCAGGCCCAAGGAAAAACAGGGTGCTGACCCAACATGGCAAAGGAGGGCAATTGATCCTGCCTGACTCAAGCCTATCATCCCCACACCTACTTCCAGGAGTGGCAGACAGAGTAGGTGGGTGGGTTCTCCATACAGACCAACTGGGACCCCTGCTGTCACACCCCATGAGCCTGGCTCCAGCCCTGAGCCTGCCCTCCTGTCCCATTCCTGATACCATTCCCTTCCTGCCCATGGCTTCATCCCATCTGCCTGGCCAAGCACACCTTGTCTGCGGGAGTCTGGGGTCAGTCTCCATGGAGAAACTGTTTGCCTGCCCACCCACCTGCTCCATCCAGCACCCCCAGCGGTGGATGCAAGGTGAATGGGATGATGTGCCCAGGTAGCAGGGCTGGGTCCAGCAGTGGCAGAGGCATGAGCAATGAGAGTTGGAAGGAACCGCTACTGCAGGGGCTGCCAGGAAGCAAAGTTCAGCTGCCGTGCTGCCCCCACCTTGCCATGTGCCTGGGAAAGATAGGACCAGTCACATGTGCCATAGCTTGGGCTGCCCCCCACACCTGGGCCAGATAGGACTGAGGGAGCCACTGCAGGCTGATTGTTTAAAAGGTTTAAGATGATAACTCTGCTGCATCCTCTTCCTTGATTGGTTTTAGCAGATGAATAAGTAGCTTCTCTGAGTAGGGAACTGTTTAATTCAAAGGTAAGGAATTTCAGTAAGTAAAGAAATATAAAAATAAGTATAGATATCACCACACACCCATCAGCTCAACACGAATTTTTCCCTCCTGATCACAACTACCAAACTCTAGTATGACAAACATACAGAAACTCTTGAGCTATATTCTTACACACAGTAGTGATGGAAGAGTAGCTGTTGTGTATTAATCAATGTGTACTCGTGTAATAATGGTATAAATGTTGTAAGTGACCTGCAGAGTGAAGAAAAACTCCTATATTGTCATGCTCTGTTGTCAGTGTTTCTTTCCGAATGTATTCCTGGATGACTGTATCGATCTATCTTAATAAGGTATAGTGGGAAGAATGAAGCACAAAACCACAGAATGGATTGTGTGTTCAACCACACATCGGTACAACCTGTTAGCTTCAAGGAGCCTCTGTATAGGGAAATTGCAAGTTTGCTCTACTGGCCTGGGAATTTGGAGATCAAAAGGACTGAAAAGCTTTTGCTCATGCAAGAGGGAGAAGGGATTTGAGAGTTACAGGAACAGACCACATCAGCCAAACTGCAGGGCTAATGGAAAACTGAGACTTGCCAAACCCCTAGGAAGAGCACGGTTTAGGTGTCTGGTAAGCTAGAACTGTTTTGTTTGTGTTTTCCCTGGAATTTTATTCTACATAATCAGTATTTTATAACTTAAATAGAATAGCTGGTCAGTGGTCACAGTATTAGCTATTATCTTTGTCTAGTAAAGGAACAGAATTCAGCATCTGCCCAAATCAGACCTGCTAAGGTAAAACCCAATTAGTATTAAGGGACTACAACCCAAAGCTGTATGTGAGAACGTGGGAATGATTCCACTCTGAGTTCAGGTCACAGCTAGGTCTGAGACCCGGTAGGGGCGTACACTCAAAAATCGGAGGGGATAAAACATACAAGTAACAGGGTAACTTAAACAAGTAGTAAGCTTTATGTAAGTAACAAGGTAACACTTTAGCCATATTTTGTCTTCATGTCTGGTAAGTCTTGGCAATATATGTAATCCCTTTCAGCGGCTCTTTCAGACATATATAGTACCCAGGGATTTTCTGATCGCTCAGACCCATTACTATTGTTTGACTAAAATCTTAGTTTTGACTTTGCATTGTTGAGGGTATAAGCTTTGACTCAGCAATGGAGTTCCTTCAGACCACTGCTGTGCTCTCTATTAGAGATTTTTAGGAATAAAAATAGGAATAAAACTCATGAGAGAAGGAAAGAAGACTCATACAGATAAAAGTTACCAGTCCATTTTTTTTTCCCTTTGGGAAATAATGGAAATTGAATCTTGCTTTTTTTTAATGGCTGCTTAAAGTGGGAGAATTTTCTTAAGTGAAGCAAATACATGTCCAGAGGACCCTGCAGCAGTTAAGCTGTCAAAAGCAACAGCTCTTGCTAAGGAGGGATATGAATGGATTTCAGTTTAGTTAAACCACTGATAGAAATGTTTCTCTAAATTTGCACTGGTCTCAGAGGATTTAATAATACTTTATTTGAGCTGGGCAGTAGTCCACATGTCTGGATGTGTGAAATTGAACTATGGCAAGATAAATTCACTTCTGTATATTGCAGGGATTGGAGAAATGCATTTATGCACTATGAGCCTTGGTTAATTAAATCCATCTTAAGGCTGAACCATCTCTCACCAGCTTCTGAAGTCATCTCTTCTGCTTTCCTCAACATATTTCATCTTATTCAATTGTGATTAACATAGCACTGTGCTTGGAAGCCTTCCTGGGGGCTCAGTACTGCTGAACACTCACCACCTTCCTTTGCCCTTATTTAATGAGGCCCACCTGTAGGTGCAAATGCAATCAGTGAAGGAAATGGCAATTCCAAGCACATGCTGATTGCAACAGCCAGATCTTAGGCTGGTGTAAATCAATGTAGCTCTGCCCAAGTCAGTGCAGCAAAGTGATTTATGCTTCCTGAGAATGTGGAAGATGGGAATTTAGCAAGGTCTCAAAACAGCTGTTCTCTCTTTCTTTTGTCTAAGATCTGTCTTGACCTTCTAATTATCTAACATTTCCAAAGTGCCCCTCATTGAGTTGTCTAAATGCTGAACCATTGTAAACTCAAAGTATATAACACATGCCTAGGTTTCCATTTTATTCCTTAGGGAACCCTTACAAAACTGCTCACCTCCTTGAACCTTCCAAGGTAATCTTTGCTAGTTGATGGGTTGCACTTTCAAATGGTTTTGATGTTACATCTGGTTCAGCTGAGCCTGACTTCTAAGATCCAGAGTTCACATACAACCAAAATGCTGGCCACATTTCAGCAAGGGGTGTAAATGCAACTGACTCTGATGGTAAAGAAGTGAAACACCAGCTTAGATGCTTGTCTTTGGCGAGTATTGGTGACCCCAGAATTTCTGCAAATCAAAACAAAAAGAAAAATATTGACGTTATCACATGTGAAACAAAATTTCTAAACTCTGCTCCTGTGTTTTGCCACAGAATAAGTATGAGTGGCTGGAATAATGGAGTTATATTAAACAGTTACTTAGGTATTTTATCTGTGACTAAAAGAAAATATGATGGATACAAAATGCAATCCAGTGTCATAAGTCACTGTCAGCTTTGGGGCTACAAAAGAAAGTGTATTGAACAATTTCATCCCTTGCATAAGTCGAGGCCCCTGGGCATTAATGTTTCATTTATTTTCAATAGCTGCCAAGGGAATCGTTATACTGTGATGATATTGTATTCCACTGGTACCAGCCCTTAATTATAGTAATAATACAGAATCAGCCATTTATCTATTAATTAATATATTAGGTATGTTGCTTCAACAGTAGTTTTCATTAAGCAGTAATCATTTGTGGCTGGTTTGTTACCGAAGCCCCAAGTTAAGAATTTCTTTTACTTCTGTTTGGTGATATTTGCTGCTGTTTTCATCTGAGCTTGGAAAGTGTTTGCCTGAACCCAGACTAATTTAAAAAAAAACAAAAAAAAACTATGTTACCAACCATTTGGTTTCAGATGTGCCTACAAGATTTCAGAAGACTGAGAATAAGGCAAACAGCAATGTTTTGCAGTCAACAGGAAATGACGAACTGCTGAAGTCAGTTCAAGTTTTCAGAAGCCCACGACTGTCACTGACTTCAGCTCCTCTGAATACCCAATAATTCCAATGACCTAAGTCTGAAAAAATTTGGTCTAATCTTTTCATCTGACTACAAGAATCAAATCAAAAATTCACTTTTGGAACAAGGTGTATCTGGGATTCAGGGACTGAATGGGAGGGAGGAAAAAACAAAGAGGTTAAAATTGCAACAGAACATAATGACCTACTTACCGTGAAGGTACAATAATGAAAGGTCAAGTGAGACAGATCCTCGGCCAGTGGAAATTAGAGTGGTTCCAATCTGTCAAACTGCCCTGAATATGCTTTGTAATAGTGCTTAAATCACATATATGTAAATCACAAAACCCTATGCCAAGCAATGTAACCCTTTAAAAAGCATAAAAGGGTTAATCTTCTTATATGAATATCAATTCTCACTGACTCAAGTTCAGTAGGGTACTTAAGTGTGCACCTAACATTAAACATGTGAGTAGTCTCACAGACTTGTAGTGGATTCCTCAAGGCTTGACGTACCTGTTGAAACATGGGCCTACATTGCAAAGAAAAATGTTCTTGCATACCAGCTAGATGATAAAACAGTTTCATTTTGTAAAGGATAAAATGATGCCCTAATAAAAATATTAAAAATCTGTGTAGATGAAAGAAAACAACATCAATGGAGGAAATAGTTGTGAAGATAAAAGCAAGCAAATATCAGCAAACAGAAAACTTGCCTATCCATATGATATCTCTAAATGACAACTGCTAAATAGTTGGGCTGCTCCATTTTGAGAGTCTTGTTTCTAATTTAAACAAATAGCTGCAAATGACTTGCAAATATAGCAAATAAATGGATGTTTTTGTTGCGTTCATAAAGGTGAAATGCAGGATAGTAGAAGGGGATGACATTGGTGAAGAGACTCAGATAAGATAAAGAAAAATGAACAGGGGAGGAAAAGAAAGAATTGGAAGAAATGGAGCAAGAAGAACATTATTTTGTGTAAATTAAATTTAAATAAAAAAGGATGACACCAGATCTCATCTTGTCAGACTGAGGCATTTTCAGGGCAGGCAATAATAAGAAAATTATACACAACACAGGTGCCCCAGGACTGCCAGGCCCAGGCTCTTTCTCTTCTCTAATAAAGGAGCTGCAGAGGCACATTTGTCAAGGAGACAAATAAACTTCTTAAATATGACCAAAAATGCCAGGCTGGGTCAGGGAACATCTTCAGAGAGTGCTGACATCAAGATGAAGAACAGAGGGAATCTGCTAAGAAATAAAATGCCTCAGACCTGTTTGGTTTCCATCTGACCCATCTTTCGAGTCTCTGTCAATCCTTTTTCTAATAGCTGGGCCCAGGACAGAAAGTCCTTTGCCATGTCTTGCTGTTTCCAAGCTGCTGTAAGAGTTGATTTCTTCCACTCAAACCTAATCAGCTCAGCAGCAGATATCTTTAAGAAAAAACCCCTCCTGTTTAAGAAAAATGACAGCTCCGCCAAGTGACTTATAGGAAAGTTTCCATGAAGCACAGGACTTTTTTGTGCCTTGCATGTTGAGGACCCTACTGGGTATAATAATCAGCAGGTAAGTGGGTGCATTGAAAGGGAGTGACTGATTTTGCCATTAAAAAAAAAAAATCAAGGCATTACTGTTTAAAACATGATAACTCACTACTTGCACTTCAAACCACTTCTTTTAGGAATACTAGCAATAGTCCTTTTAGTATTACTTTTAGTAGTAATAGCACTGATTTCCTCTAACAACCCTGCATGCCATAACCCACCTCTGTGACAACTGTAACCAGCCCAGCACAATGGTTCAAAGGAGCAAATGCTGTAAGGAGGACTGCTGCCACTGCTGATCAGAGTTCATAGGACTGTACAATAATTGCCACAGGACTGCCACTCCATTGACCAGCAGGCAGAGCATGGCTTTCCAGACAGAAAAGCCCCTAGTTGTTGCCCAGTAGAGGCATCCTGGCTTGGAGGAGGAATTGAACTGATCCAGTAGCAGATTATTAGCCCACTGCAGAAGAAGAATGAATTGTGATTCTCAAGGGGCATGTATAGATGAAACGGGGACCCTAAATTGAAGCGGTGGGTTTTAAAAAACACCATTGCAATTTAGGGCTGATTAAATCCCCATGTTGTGCACACACCCCACTGACTTACCTGTGTCTCTGGTGGGGAAGAGAGGGTGAGCTGCTGGTGATGGAGCAGTCCCTGGGCTGCAAGGAAGCTGGTGCTTCCCTCCACAGCAGCAGTGCCCCCCCGTCCAGGCAGCACCCACTGACAGGCACCCGGCTTGGGCAGTCCCGGGGGGCACCGCAGCTACAAAGGGAAGCACTGGGCCCCCCACTCAGCTCAGGCAGGCTCCGGGGGGAACAGGGAGGGGCAAAAAGATCAGGCTTGCCACTTTTCTTGGGTGGACCTGCTTTCCTGGGCTGCTGCCAGGCTGCCTGCAGAGCCATGGAGCTGCACAGAGCCCAATGCTTCACTCTGAGGATGTAGGGGCAGCAAACTAATACCCCTCAAAGGAGTTTTAGTTTGCTGCGCCCCAGGTTATTTAAGGTGCATTAGACCACCAAATTTCCTACAGTGGCTGGAATTAATGTGCAATATGCCACTAATGCATGCAAACACTGACACCATTAAAGTGGTGCAAAAATATTTAGCCCACTTTAAAGTGTCATGCACAGACGCCACTTGTTTCATCGACTCGTGGCCAAGGGTCATTGTTCACTCTCTCGTCTTTTCCTAGGATAGTGGCCTTCACTATATAAGATTTCAGTCCTAACAATATTAACATACATACTTAGCTTTATGCAGGGTGAGTGGCCCCGTGACTGCAAACAGGCAATTCAGACTGATATTAATCAAGTAAGAAAGTCTTTGCACAACCAGGAGTAAGGCTGCAGTCTAGCCCAGAATCAATAATATTGGTGTAGCTGCAATCATATTTGTATGGTGCACTTTCTAACAATAATATTTGACAGCAAAACTATCGTATTAGTATTATTATCGTAGCACATTTGTTGGCACACTGTAAGGCTGTATGTATACATATCAACAAACAAGCTTTCAATCCACAACCAAGGGAAAAAAGGACTTTTTTAGAACAATTTTGAAATAATCCTAGACACAACCCACCAAGACTTAGTTAAAGATAAAATCTCTTATATTTAGGCAGTTTGGGCATCTTTGTAGTGCTAAGATGGCAAAGGCAGAACCCTTCACTATGACTTGGCCCTGTAACTTCACTTAGGACTGGGAGGGCTCTCTCTGATCACTGAGCTCAATGGTAAACATCCATTCAGGAATGTGTTTTAGAACAGAGGGGGCCAGCTGCACTAAAAATTAGGCCCAAACCAGTCCTGAGTGCCATTCCCACCCCTTCCCCTACCCTACTGGCTACTCTGGTTTCTGTTTTCTGCCCTGTGCTCCTCCCCAATTTGTTGCTCTGGTTTCTGCTCCATGCCCTATCTACTGTTGTGTTACATGTCTATGTCCTGGTCTGCCATATGCCACAAGCTGAGGCTGCCCATGCCACTTGTGGCACGTGTGCTGCAGGCTGGCCACCCTGTTTTAGAACAGCCATTCCAGCCCCTCACATCCACAGGCATGGAGCTCCCAACAAAAAACGTAGTGTTAAGATAAAAGATGAATATACAGTCCTTTTATTATTACTATTATTCATTATTATTGTAATATGAATAGTATTGTAAATAATGATACCTTTATTGGCAAGGGGAGAGTGATGTTTGGAAAATTTGGGACTAGTATATAGGCATTACCCAAACCTCTGTACATTTCCAAATCTCTGTACAACAGTCTCCCTCCTCCCTGCAGAACTGTAAAATGAAAAACAAGGTTCATAGTTAAATAAGGCTTTATTGAACAGGGCTAGGGGAAAGGAGGATATCAAAAAATCATGCTATTTAGTACATGATAGAGAGTAATTCAAAATCTAAGTTTGCTTGTCCAGCTAAAATAAACAGTCTCCAAATAGTGCATGTAGGATGCCCCTTTATAACAATAAAGATGCCAAATAAAAGCTCTTCAATTTAAATTTAAACAGACTGACATCTTCCTCCCCTTAATATGTTGCTTTTGGTAGGAACAGAAAATATGCAAATTTAGCTTTTACTTCTGGCCATACCATGGGATGTGTAACAGTGGCATCTAGTGGAACACATAAGTATCGCGCAAAAGGAAATAAGTCATGTAAGAGTGATGTTGTAGCCGTGAAGGTCCAGAAATTATGCAAAGCAAGGCTTTCTTAGGATGATATCTTTTATTGGACCAACTATGTAGTTGGGATAAAGTGAGGGAAACTTTCAAATGCAAGACTTTCTTTGTCAGGTCATTCTGAGAAAGAAGGGATAGAATGGGAATGAAATACCTGCCCTACCAGAGTAGCACTAAAATGTGAAGAGGACAATGACTGCCTGAGGCTGGATGGAGAGCAGTCAGGATTCAGCATATAATACCACCTTTGAAATGTGGATGACAAAGGGACAGCACAGAAAGACAGTCTGAAATAAAGGAAAGCTTTGAATTAGTCTCATATCTAGAGGACATACTACTGCAGCAAGGGAAGAATGAACATTAAAAAGCTCTAGATGCAAAATTGGGACCCAGATTTCAGCCCTGTGGAGTGTGACTAAATCCATTCTGAAGATAAATGCATGAGTTACAACATTAAGATTCAGACCAAAACCACTGATTTGGGACAAATCCATTTAGGCTTGGTTTGGGCCAATTTGTGGTCAAAAATTTGAAGAAATCCCTCAAGGTATGGAGTTGTATCTGAAGCTTCTGAAAATCTTTTTGTGTCTTTTCTTTCTCTCTTCTCCAGTTCTTCCCTTCCCATTTACTCCCCAGCCTGATCATCAAACACCGATTCTCATGAGTACAATCACTCTTTGGCCAGTTCCTTATTTCCCACTGCACCACTCCCCATTGCTTTTTGTTTGTAGGGAACCTACAAATCTTAGCATTAACCTCTCAAGCACAACCCAGGTAATCAGCCAATTGGGAAGCCTCAGCTCAGCAGAGGTAGGCTTTGCAATCTGCAAAGTCTGAATCGTGGTCCAGGGCACAAAATCCCCAAAATCAGGGGGAGGGGTTCGGCTTTCATTCCATATTCATTCCTAACCTACTTTGTTAAGAAAAACCGGCAAGGGCTCTCCTTAAAATGTTGATTTAGTCAAGAAAATGGAAGGGCATCTATATATCCTATTGGTAACTAGTTATTCTCTGTATTTTCTCACCCACATATCTGCAGGGTTAAAGAGAGAGCCCTCTGGTCCCAGAGCTCTGGTTGGTTAGCAAGTGGGCAGGAAATCTTACTCCTATTTACTCCTTACTGGGCACATCTGCATGTTCATTAATGTACTTTAGCTAATGCACATTAAATGTAGCACCTCCGTTGTGAGGTACTAAAAAATGCACATTAGCCTATTTTAATGCGCATTAGCTAAAGAGCATGTTTTTGTGATGCTTTAATGTGTATTAAAATAGGCTAATACACATTGAAGCTCATGTGTAGATGTGTACATTTACTCCTACTCTAACTCCTACCACCTGCTCCCCTCTGGTTGAAGGATGGGAACCCCATTTCAGAAGAGACCACATGGCCTGTGTGCTCTGCCGCAGGAACTTGGAAGGCCTGTACTATGAGTCTGGGGTTAGGGTTCAAGGAGTAGTCTGTTTGCATGGCCAGTGCAAGCCTGTACTAGGCTGCACGTGAGACTCAGCCAGACCGTAAATGAGAGAGGTGACCTGCTTGCTGACTGATAGACTGATGTTCCAGAGGCACTTGGACTGACTAACTGTAGATGAAGGTGTGGGAGTGATTTCTGCATGAATTCCTGCCTCCACTATGTCTCAAAGGTGTCTTCCTCCTGCAAGGCAAAGAGTGGGAGTTTGCAGCTAACAATCAGTTTTTTTCAGTTTAGGATGGGAACATCAAAATAAGAGGAAAATAAGAGAGCTTGGATTGTTCAGCCTAGCAAAACAAGAGTTGAGCAGAGTAGGACTGCTTTCAATAAATGCATTGGTAGGGAGTTGGGGGGAGCATTAAAACCAGATAAAAGGAGAAGAGCTGTTTAAGCTAAAGGACAATGTTAGCATAAGGAGATATGGGTGCAGATTGACTGTAAATAAATTTCAAAACACTGAAAACCGCTGCTCCGTAATGGTTGTTCCTTATATTAACTGTATTTCTAGGGCTATATATGGTGTCTGGTGAGAATCCTCTGAGACTCACAAAAGAGAGATCAAATCATGTTTTGATCATGAATCCTTGAAGTTGACTCCTCTAACCCACAGAAGGATATGATGATTCTTGCTCGTACCAATGTATAATTCAGTGGTATTCCCGAATTCATTTGTTCAACTATTGCCCATTGTCGCACCAGACTAAGTCTGTTGATGGCAATGAAGTCATTCAAGATTTGCCCCAGGGTAACAGCGAGAGCAGAGTGTGTGGCGGTGTATTCTTTTCATTTTGCAAGTACTCTTTTTCAGCACCTTCATGCACACAACTATAGGAAGTCATAATGTTGGGTAATGACTTTAGGTTCTCTCATGTGAAGCCATCATTTTCTTTTTTTATTGCAGTTTAGCTTTTTATTATGTACTATATGCACTGTAGATGCATTTTTAAAACCAATCTGTCTTCTCCATCCTTGCAAAAGCGGGTTTTATTCTAGCAACACTGATGGCCTGTGTATTCACTGTTGAAAGTAAGTTTTCTGAGCTCTTGACAAAACAGTGTTTATCACACAGAAAACACTTCAGAAACAATTTTAGGAGGTTATTCCACCACATGAAAACCCAAAGGGCAAGCTACTAATAGCAGGCCCCTACAGTCATTCTAATTCCCTTCCCTTTACAGCAGAATGTATGTGAATTGCTAGAGAGATTTTATAAAGATTATTGTGTGATCCAACACATTTTAAAAGTTAAGAAGTAAACCAGGTTACAAGAACAATATTAAACCTTGTGAGGAAATCACATGTGTAAATCAAGCCTGATTCTGCTACCATACATGGGAAACTGCAAAGGTGGGAGCCAGGGCAGCCTGTCTCAGAGAGAGAAAAAATGTTTTCTGATTAGGGAACTGGTTGGAGTTTTCTTCTCTCCCAAGTGACTTAAGCTTATAGAAAAGGAAGGGAAATCAAAGGCGATTTGGCACCTAAATACCTTTTGAGGAGCTGGACATCAGTCTTTCTGTGTCTCAGTGTGCTTCATCTTGCAAGTGGAGATAATAATCCTTCCTTTGTCTCCCTCAATTGAAGAAATCATGCTTTTGAGGACCGAACTTAAAGGCATCACACAAACAAGTTACCACAAGGTAAATGGTGGAGGAGATTTACAGCCTGTCAGCTGCTCCATGCAACTACTCCGGGCATGCTCTCACCCTGTGATAAACAACACCTGAGAGTAGCTTATCGATCAGTGAATTAGGGGCAAACTACCACAAGTTAGCTTTCGTCTGGGTGGGATGACAGTGACTACCTTCTTGTGGTGGTGTCTGAGTAGCTGTTAATTAAAACTAAAAGTCACTACCAAGGCAATGGGATGTTCGATTTTTCCACTTTTGATACACTATACTTTCCACTTTTGACATATTAACTACAGGAGGATCAAGAGGAACCTCTCCTATCTGTAAGGGGAAAGCTTGACTTCGTCAACTTATCGTTGAAGGCTATACCTCAAGCAATCAATGCTGGGATGTATCACCAGCAATGTGAAACCACATGCAGCCCTTCTACAACAAACACGTGTAGAGCAGCTGCAAAAGGAGACGCTCTCAGGCTACAGCCTTGCAGACTCTGTAGCTGGCAGTGTCCTTGGCCTTGCTACCTTCATCAGAAATGACCTGCCATACACTATCAAGAGACATAACACCTCCCAGAGTGCAATAGAACGGAGCGTGGTCCAAGTCAATGACATAATTAGTGTCAATATATACAAGGTACTATCTGCTGTGTTGTGAATCACATCCCTGCCTATTTATGACCAGATGAGCTTATGTGCAAGTGACTTTCATTGTCAGCATCAAAACTGGAGATACTCTGTTAACACTAACAACGTACTATCTCTGGGCAAGGCCAGATGCTATAACCCCCATCTATAACCCAAAGGAACCACATATGTTGGACTATTCAGACAAACCCAGATCTTGCCTTGGTGGAAAGGTGACTCAAGTAAAATACCAATAAGAAAAGTACTTGACAAGTTTCCATCATCTCAGCACAGACCCTCACTCATTAGCATTGACAATATGCTTTTTTAGCCCACATTATCCAGCTCCAGGATGAAACTTTCAGATGGTGGGTGGCCAAAAAGACCAATGAGCTTTCATGTACAGGGAAGTAAGCATATGGATCTGAGGAGCTATTGCAGAGTAGCTGATGTGCAATGGGCCCCCTACCCTCATTTACTTCACAATAACTTGTTCATGTACCCATGTCTTTTATATGTCTGCTATGGACAGGCACAAGGATTTGCATTCCTAAATCTCAGCTGTAAGACCAAAGGAACTTCGACTCTTATCTCCTGTATAGGCTCTTGCCTTCCTATGAATTCCTAAACAGAACTTGAGAACTAAACATATGCGTGGATTTGGGTCTTAATTCTTAAATTCCTCAGGGAGTGATTTTTTTTTTCTCATTTGGGCTGGACAGGGCCAAACTCTGATTTTAATAGAGGATCCCATCTGGTATGGTAATAAACATATCCTAGCCTATATTATCTACTTAAGAGTCTCATTCTGCAAAAAGTTTAACACCTCCTGAAAAGTTTTGAGTAACACACAACTGATCCCTGGGAGATAAGGCCCCTCTACAGCTCTGTTCCTAGAATGACCTCAGTCCCTTAAAGGGCGGGCTTTTTATTGCATAGTAAAGCACAGGTAGAACTAACTTGATCTAGCTCAGATTCAGAGTTTCCACATGTGGGTTTTTGAGAGTGCCGCATTAAGCCAAATTGTGCTTTGTTTCATTTGCTTTACACCACCAACTCTCCAGGCTTTCATCATCTTTCAAAATATGCAGAAGTACGTTAGAAAGAAGGATGGTCCCGTGGGTAGCGACTCTGGAATCCAACTGCCCTCGCAGATTTCTTGCATGACTATCTTCTTTCTTACTTCCATAGCTTTGAAGTGGGAACCCTGGCCTCCCAAGATACACTATGAGAAAGGCATTGAGAACTGTGTGGTGTTCAGATACAGCGGCAATTGGGGTTATATAAGTTACAAAAATACCTAGAATAGAGAAAGAGTAAAAATATAATAAAAACAAAACTTCACATTTCTACTTCAGCTCTGCATTCCTCAGTGGCAGGTCCCCTACTGAAATGATATAACATGAACTTGGAACTTGGTAATCCTGGGCAAAAACACCAGAGAAAACTATCCAACAATTGGTTTTATCAGGACAACGTGTTGGGTTGCCCTTCAAGTAAAGGTCCTGTTTCTTTTTCATTTTGGATTAATTTGCAGCTAAGCATCTTAGTTCATTAGAGAGGTTTCTGTGGGTAAGCATGCATGAAAAATCAAAATGTATTACTAATCATTCCCTTTTTTGAACTCTTCCCACTGAGGGTAACTTACCTCTTAACGCTACCTGGTGAAGTGGTGCATTGTTCATTTTTTCCATGCATCTCCAGCTTATGCAAACCCTGCTGCCACCTCACTGTTAAACAAATATTAAAATAACATTATCAAAACAAAAATCAAATATCTGCCTGAAGTGTGTCCCCTCCCATTACCACACCAAGGATTACAAAAACCAAAAGAAATGCTGGGAAATAGTTTCACCTAACAAAAGGAAAGAGGGGGAGGAATTAAAAACTGGAAAATGTGGAATTAAAAACTGAAAACTCTAAATACTACAATTACCAAGGTAGGAGTTCAGTAATAGTTCAGGAATTGGAGATATTTTTAACCTATTTGTTTTAAATTATGACGTGTCAGGCTGATCATGTCCTTTTTAAACTTTGACCTCTGAATCATCCATCTGCAGTTATGGGAGATGTTTTATACCATATATATTAAGGGAATGAATCTTCTTTGTCTGGCTGCTGCTGCTGCTGCCTTTTGTTTTTTGCTTCCAGTTCAAGGCATATGGTCACACGAACAGACCAGAGGTGAATGGTGTGTATGTTGGCAATGACACACCAGTGTTTCTTGGACTCCAAACATAAACATTCTCATTTTGAGATTTTCACACTTTCTGCCTTTGAGGAAGCTACAAGTCTGTTTTATGCATGATTTAGGGTCTAGAGGACCATGTAATTGTATCTCCAAATTACTACAGTTATGGGCTCTGGTCCTGCAAAGATATATGCACATGCTTGGCTGTGAGCAAGTGATTAGTCCCGTTGAAAATTGTGTAAGGGGCAGGAGGATAGCTTAGGGAAATAAAGAATGTACATGCCAGATTATTAATAATTGATTCTGATGACAGCATTTCATAGATGTGACATCACTGTTTGTTATAGTAAGAGTCTTAACACGCCCAAGGGGATACTAGGATTTAGACAAGCAAGAAAACTCAAAGATATTAATGAATAATTTATTTTACAGTGGAATTAAGAAACAAAAGCAGTCAACAGAATGGTGTTCATTTTTACTGTTTTTAATGTCTTTCCTTTATTAAGAGCTTCCAAAAAGAGAATAGATCTTATATAAGAATAAAATAAATGTTTCCCCTAGGGAACACTTTTCCTTCTATAAGGTTAAAATAGGTATTCCTAGTCTAGATTGTTGGTCCTAAAATTAATAGGTAGACCTTGCCTGTTTACAACACGGTTAGTTTAAAAGTCAGTGAATGTTGTTACTTATGCCACAAATGAGCTACAATAATTACCAAATAGCTAAGCCTGTGTGATCTCAGCACAGCACTCTTGTGAAGCTCAGTAACTGGGCAAGAGCTTCAAATCAGCTACTTAAAGACAACACTTGAGATTTAGTCCTGTAAAATCCTTTTCTAATCTAACTCACTTGGGGACTGATATAAACCCTAATGCAAAAAATGAATAGGATGCCATGGAATTTATTGGAGTTGGATCAGGCTCTTAGTATGTATCAAGAAAGGTAGATTAATGAAAATTCAGAAATTGAAATTCAGATTACATACCATGCAACCTTTCTATTTAACCATAGTCTATTCATATCTCCTCTCCAGGAATATATTGTCCAACTATTAAGGATTTAATAGGAGAAGCTCTTAATTAAACTTTACGTTACAATGAAACTTCCATATCCAGTTTCATTAATAAACCTAATGTAACCCTGTGGCAGTGCTAAGCAAGACTATTTCACTGAGTGCAGCTGGCAATTTGGTGCTGGCATTTCTTGCAGAGCAGGTGCTGGCATGAGTGAATCCAGGAATTTGAAAAGATTCATAGATATAGAGTCGGAAAGGACCTAAGTAGATTTTCAAATCCGACCCCCTGCCCTGGGCAGGAGAGAATACTGGGCTCATATGGCCCCAGCTAGGTAACTATCCAACCTCCTCCTAAAGACCCACAAGGTAGGAGCCAGCACCACTTCCCTTGGAAGTTGGTTCCAGATCCTAGCCGCCCTGACTGTGAAGTAGTGCCTTCTAATATGCAACCTGAACCTACTCTCAAACAACTTATGGTCATTATTCCTTGTTACTCTGGGAGGTGCTTGGGGGAACAGGGACTCTCCCAATCCCTTCTGGTCCCTCCTAGTAACTTTATAGATGGCCACCAGATCCCCTTTCAGCCTTCATTTGTGGAGGCTGAACAGGTTCATGTCCCTCAGCCTCTCCTCGTAGGGCCTGCCCTGCTGCCCTCTGACCATGTGAGTCGCCCTCCTCTGGGCCCTCTCAATGCTGTCCACATCCCTCCTGAAGTGCAGTGCCCAGAGCTGGACACAGTACTCCAACTGTGGCCTGACCAGCATTGCATAGAGGGGGAGGATCACCTCCTTGGACCTGCTCATCGTGCATCTGTAGATGCATGACAAGGTGCGGTTGGCCTTACTGACCACGTCCTCACATTGGTGGCCTATGTTCATTTTGGAATCGATAATGATACCAGGATCCCTTTCTGCCACCATGCTTTCAAAAAGGGAGTTCCCCAGCCTACAGGTGTGCTGCTGGTTCTTACTGCCCAAGTGCAGCATCCTGCACTTGTCAGTATTGAATCCCATCCTATTCTCATTTGCCCACCCCTGTAACCTGGCCAGGTCCAGCTGTATCCTGTCCCTCCCTTCCAGCATGCCCACCTTACCCCAAATCTTGGTGGTCAGCAAATTTGAACAGGGTGCTTTTCACCCCCTTGTCCAAGCTGCTAATAAAGAAATTGAACAGTATAGGCCCAAGAACTGAGCCCTGGGGAACTTAGCCTCTCAGGCAATTTGTGACCCATCTGACTGTGTAGGCATCAATGCCACAGTCACCTAGCTTTTTAATGAGAATGGGGTGGGAGACAGTGTCAAAGCTTTCCTGAAGTCCAGAAAGACTACAACCACCATAACACCAGCATCCAATGATTTTGTGACCTGATTGTAGAAGGCTGTCAGGTTGGTCTGACAGGACCTGCCCCTAATTGAACCCATGCGAGTTGCCCGTGAGCATCATCCCCCTCGCTGGTCCTTCCTTCCCAGATGTGCTCCTGGATACTTTTCTCAAAGAGCTTCCCCAGGATTGAAGTAAGACTAACAAGCCTATAGTTGCCTGGAGAGTGCGGGAGATGCCAACTGTGTTTCCCCCCATAGCCTCCAACCTCTGGCAAAACCATGGATAACTGCCAGAGACTTTTTGGAGTCCCTAAAGCAGGTAGACTTCCCCCCACCTCCCCCAGCAACCTCTCCTCTTCCCTCCCCTCCCATGTGAGTACCCCCTTCCTCTCCCACACTCAAGCAGAGGCTGTCTAGAGGATGCCTCTGGGTACAAAAAGGTGGATCTGCCTGCTGCCCCTGCTGTTTGTAGTTGACCCAAGGGTGGGGGACCCACAGGTCTGCTCATCCCTTGCTCCATCCAGGGGCATGAAAAAGCAGGACCCCTGGCCAGCTAAGCTGGGAACAGCGCAGTGGTGGGAGGTTACCCCTTCCGGTGTATGTTCTGAAACTGCATGGGACACCCCAGGGGCAGACAGGAAGAAGGAGCATCTGGAAGCACACTGCCACTGCTTTTTTCAGCTGACCAGGAGTGGGGAAGCCGCAGGACTACAGGTGCCCCCTCCAGCCAGGGGCTATAGGAAGTGACTCCCCATTGATGGAACCCTTGGGCCAACAAAGGAAAAGTGGGGGAGGGGGAGGGAGCAGGGACCTACCACTGCCCACAGCCCCCAAATGAAGGGAGGCAGGAGTGGTCCTGCCGCTTCTACCACTCAGGGTCAACTCAGAACAGTAGCACATAGGCTCCCCTTTCCTCATCTGCTCCCCATTTGGTCCCCACAAGTGTTTCACTCCAACCCAGGGCTCCAGCTGTACTTTGGGCACAGCAAGGAACCAAGGTATGCAGGGCCACAGGGAAATGGCATTGCCAACAGGTGATCTTCACTGTGGAAAAGGCAGTGATGCATTGGGTTGGGCTGTGAAATTCTACCTCTTGGTGAAAACTTCTTTGGGTACTAGGAACCGAATCATGTCCTGCCTATTAGGTGAAATATATTCCACCCTACTTAAGTCCCTGAAAAACGATCAGTGCAAAAGATGACAGGGCCTTCCTTCCGCTTGCTGCTGTTCATGCTGTCATCTTATAGCTGAGCTAACAGCAGGTTCCCAAAGTAAGTATTTTAACCTTTGTTTCAGGGACCTAAACAGAATGAAATAGGATCACAGTTGGACACCTAAGTTTACCTAGGCACCTAATTGGTAGGATAAGAATTGACCCAAGCATTTTCTCACATCCAAAATGGCTGTTCTTTCCTGTTCTTACTGGAATTATTTTATTTTGTCCTTTCTTATCTCTTCTCCTGTTGTTCCCTTTCTCTCCCTCCTAAATTGCATCACTATCTAGCATCTGTCATCTTTCTTGCTTACAGTGCTCGGTAAAAGCGAAGAATGTGCTTCATAAGGGAGTTGGTTGGATTTCAGTATTAGAGTGCATCGCTTCTGTGTGGGCTTATCTTTTCAATAGGCTGACATCAGTTACTTCTTCAGGTCATGTATGTGTACAGTCATAAATACCAGTCAATGTTATTTAAGTGCCTCTGTCCTGGGCCTTGGAATTTTTAAAGGTATACTCTTATATTCAGTCTATCTGAAATACTATCCTAGTACCATATATGTTTGAAGCCCTGAAAACTTCTGCCAATTTAGCTTAAACATAGGTCATGGATATCAGCTTCAAGGTCTGTCATGTAAGTTGATTGTATACGTGTATGTGTGTGTGTATGTATGTATGACTTTTAAAGTTCTCTCAGTGAATCTTATTAAAGATAGAAAGTCTAATAATGTGTGTTGCTGCTTCTGGTAAGAACACTGAGGGCACTTACAGAAGTTACTGTTCATGCTGTAACTTTAAGCACTTCACACAAAGCACTTTAAGTTGCAGCATCATAAGAAGTTAAACATTTGGTGCTGCAGACTCTGAGCCTCCATGCACTGGCTGTAGCCTGCTCTGGAAGCCTGGCAGTAGGGCTGGCTGGTATCTCTGGGCTCACTCCTCTGCCCACATGGAGATACCAGCAGCCACCTTGGCTACCAGGGATTACGGCAAGTGGATGGGATCTCTTGGGGGTAAACCCTTCAAGCAGTGCCATTGGGCACAGGGGACCCTCCCTATGGGGACGGGGGTGCCAGCCAGGGGTCTTCCATCGCCAGTGGCTGCACTCCCCCCCCTTTCTTCCTGGCTGCCCAGTGAGGAGATTCTGTCTCCTCCTTCTTGTGGCAGACCAGGGCAAGACATGTAACCCCTGTAAGGAATTGTATACAAGTTCTCTAAAGCACTCTAATTTAGAGCGTCTTCATTAATTACCTGATTTAATGAGGGTTGTTTTTTTCACATGATAGGCCATTTTATATGTTCTATATTTGTGCACGTGTGTTATGAAGTGCTGTACATGGCTGTACAGCACTTTCAGAGCTCAGATCACATAAAAATGTCACTTCTCTCTGTAATCGTAGTGAACTACCACAGTATCCCCGTTTGGTAAGATGCATATGATTATCACCTACCACCTCATTTCTCATTTGCAAAACTACTCAAGGACTAAGGAACTACTTAACACTGATAAACATGACCAGATCAGATTTTTAGTATCTGGATATATCATGCAAAAAATCTCTCTTAAAAGAATGTTATTCAGATTTCCATTGCATCAAGCACTTATGAATCAGGAAATGCCAGAATTGCAATGGCCTGTGACATCTTCATTCAACCTACTTACGCATATGCACTAAGGCTGTGTGAAATTTTGCCAGCTTTTCTGTTTCAATGCTGTTTCAACTCATTTCAAGCTCAAAACAGTGAAATCAAAATGAAACAAAAGATTTGAAATAGCCTCAAAATTAAATGAGGGCAGTCAAAACGTTTTAAAAGTTTTGAAACATTTCAAGTTTTGAAGCTGAAGCTGGACTTGCCTGCAGGGAAACAGAGAGTAAGGAGAGGGAAGGAGAAGAGGAGGGAAGGACTGCTCTCATATTGACTGTGTAGCTGACCAGTGACTGTGATCCTTCCCTGAGGTCCCTTCCAATTCCAGTGCTCTGGGGGACAGATGGAAAAACAGCATAAAAAGCAGCATTGTTTGAACTGGCCTGCTTTCTGCCTTAGGGTCAGTTACTGAACTATCTTCCAGAAGCTCAGGAGCGTTAGACAACAAAGGCTACTACCACTGATTTGATTTCCTACTTCCTAGCCTAGCAAGTGGGATTCTGCAATGCATTTGCTTTCTTTCTAGACCCTTTTATTTTATTATTATATTCATTGATTTATTATTTTCAATTTCATAATTATATTGAATATTATACTACAGAATGTATATAGGAAGGCACATACGTCTATATAGTTTTATTTTTATACATTGATATCTTGCATATTATAATATAGAATTTATATAGGAAGGCACATATATAATTATTTTTTAATAAAGACCAGACATTAGGAAACATCATGAAGCATGCTGGAAAGCCAGGTGGAAAGCCTTCAGGGAGGAGTAGAAGCGAGGATAGAGGGTGGGGTATAAGTTCCCCTCCCCCCCCAACCCCACCAAACTGAGATGTAGCCTCTTTTCTACAACTATCAGGGATGAGGCTTCCAGCAGCAGCAAGGAGAGGGGAGCAGTGCCAGTGCCTGTGCCTGAATCTGCATCTCCCCACCCCACCACCATGACAACAAGCAGCAGCACCAGCATGACAGCCTCCTTCGCCCCCATTTTACTTCCCAGGTGGACCCTTCCAGTGCCAGAGGAAGAGCTGGATCTGGATCTGAATGCCATAGCAAGAGAAATTCTGGGGAAGGAGGGGGCATCAGCTGAGCTTGTGCTCCACACCTCTCAAGTTCCCCTAGAGCCAGGTCTCCTTCCCCAGAAGGCACTTTAGAAGAGGTTGAGGTACAGGTTGTGGAGGCAAGCAGCTCAGCTGCTCCTGGTCCTCTTGTTGCTGTGCCTCTCCCTGCTGAGGAGGAGGAAACTGCAGCATCTGCACATGCACCCACACCACA
Source organism: Caiman crocodilus (assembly GCA_030014935.1). Lineage (NCBI taxonomy): Eukaryota > Metazoa > Chordata > Crocodylia > Alligatoridae > Caiman > Caiman crocodilus. The sequence continues at coordinate 5,240,642 of JAGPOW010003316.1, read as the reverse complement.
GAAGCAAGTGGGTAGTGTGGTCTGGGATCATTTTGAGCTGACAGATGATCCCATATACACTGTCTGCCTGCACTGCCAAGCCAAAACCAGCTGGGGCAAGGGAACAAAACATATGAGCACCACGGGGATGCTGATGGATCTCCACAGGCATCACCCCATTGCCCTTGCTTCTCCTCAGTCTGGCGGCAGTGGGAACATGCCCAAAGAGAAGTCCTCCTCTTGCTTCAAAGCCCCTGTCCCCCCAAAGCAGAGGCAGGCCACTCTGGAACAGTGAGGGAAAGGTGGACAGAAAAAGGGACATGTTGCTAGGGCAAGCGAGATCACCTAGAGCATTTGGGTGTCGATGGCCAGCCCTTTGCCTTAGTTGAATGGCCAGGGTTCGGGTGGCTCATGACACTCATGGCCCCATCCTACCAAGTGCCTGCATGCACCACCTTCAGCATGATGGTGGTGCCCTCCCTGCATGCCTCATGCAGGGATTACTTGAGGGAGGAGCTGTGCAAGGCAGGTCCACAGGTGGCCTTAAACTTCACCTCATATATCTGAAGCAGCCAGGGTGGAGATTGCAGCTCTCCCTCACAGAACACTGGCATGACCAATCAGGCTGTCAGTGGGCTCTCCTTTAAGCCAAGGTGATGGATGAGTCCCACATGGAAACAGAGATCATGGGGGCCATGAACTGCTTGGTGCATCGTTGGCTTGTTGGGCAAGGTAAGCTCACCCATGGGTTCATGGTCATCGTCAATGGGGCCAATATGGTCAAGGCGGTCCATGATGCCACGTTTGTTGGCATCTGCTGTGCAGCACACAAGTTCCACTTCATAGTCAGGGACACCTTGGAAGGGAACAGGGCTACTAGTGACGGTGCCAGAACTACCATCAAGCTCATTTCCAAATGCAGGAAGGTGACAGGCTACTTGTACCAGAGGAGATTGGGATCAGTGGCCCCCTTAACAGAGCTGAGTGAGATACCATCTCCCAGATCTTGGTGGTCCTCAAACCCTTTCTCAAGGCCACCGAGACCCTTAGCATTGGCATTGCCCTCCTTAGCCAGGTGATCGCTGTAGTGAGGGAACTTCAGAGCCAAATGGAGAGCTTACAGGGGATCAATGTTCCTGGCTGGGGCAAGCCACTGTTACTAGATGTGCACTAGTGAGGTGAGTGAAGGAGGACATCAGGAAACAGGTTGATCCCTTGCGGTCCAGTACGATCCATATGCTGGCCATCATATGTGACCTGAGGATGAAGGGCAGCGTATACAGCAGTGGATGGAGGTACTGTTGAAGAGAGTCAGGGAGGCAGAATGGTGGAGGTGGGGGATGTGGAAGAGGGGGATCCACTGCCCCATGCTAGCATGCCATCCACCAGCTGGTCTCCTCCTCCACTACAGGAGCTCCCAATGTGGGCCAAGGATATGGCTTCCATGGTGGGGTCGAAAGGTCCCACACCCCACCAGCTTCATGTTTCCCCATTATAGCCTATGGGTAAAACGTCGAAACAGCATCAAAACAGTGAAACAGTTTTGACGAATCAAAATGAAACACTGTCCTGTCAAAATGGCAAAACAGAAGTTGAAACGAAATGGTGCTGTTTCACCCAGCCCTAACATGCACTATGGTACTGTAATTCACAAGTGCCATAGGAAGACACTGTGTGCAGTATGTGGCAGGACTCTGCGTGTGGCACATGTCATTTATATACCGCTTCTCCAAATGAAGGGAATATTAGCAGGGCAGGAGCACTGGAGAGGCATGGCTGCTCAGCTTGGTGCAGCTTTTATCCTCCCCTATATAGCAGAGTCAGGACATGTATTGGGACTTAACCATATACAATTTAATAAGAGATAAGAAAGTTAAAATAGGACATATATACAGAGGATATAGGCAGCATATACACAGATCAATGCAAATACAGGTGAGGGGACAGATAATCAGAAAACAGTCTCAGCAAACATTATGCATTCTTATATTTTTAATAGGGTGCAAGGTTTACAAAGCATAAGGTGCAGAGCCCAAAGAAGTGAAATGACAGCAAGCTGCACTATGGTAACGTTAGTAACCTGGGGCACAGTGACCCCCCAAAGAGGGAAATAGGAGCACCACGATGTCCCTGCAGCACCCTACAACCTTACTTAAATAACCCAGTGGGTGGGGCCTTAACCCCTAACCCTTCTCTCCTGTCCCTTTCAGGGTTTCCCAGCAGCTTGCCTTGATGAAAAGGCCTCCCTCCCTCCCCTGTGGGAAGTCCCTTCTTGGGCAGCTCGTGCTCCTGGGACTCGCAGAGGCTGCTCCCAGACCCTGTCTGCTCCCAGACCCTCTGTGCACCGATCCATGCACTGTGTGCCCAGCCTCATGCTGGAGTTGGGGACCCGAGTCACTGCATGCTGGTCTGCTCCTGGACCCTCTGTGCACTGGATGTGCACTGACACCACCTTCCTTCACGGCAGGGCAGCAAGACACAGCTGCTTGCCACCCCTGTCCAGTGAGTCTCTTATGGCTTTTCTGAGGCACCCACTCTGCCCCGCTGGCCAGCTCAGCCAGCTCTTCTTAGCCCTCTCCTCTGTCCCTCATTGCAGCCACTCATGTGCCAGGCACGCTGCCTTTTTATTCCCTTTGGAGGCTCTGCCCCCAGATTGCAAATGGACCAATCAGACAGCGAGGGGCTTAGTCCCCTCTCTGGTCTGGCTCTTCACCTTGCCCCTGGGTAGGGGTGGGGTAAGCCTCTCCCCTTGTCTTTCCTGAATGGTGGGGAATGCCCCAGCAAGCAGTCTGAGCCCTTCCAAGTCAGCAAGCCGGGCTGCTGCTGGCAGGCCTGCCACACGTAAATCAGAGAAACGGATCGGGCAGGGGAGCACAGGGCAGAGAGAAGAAAGCAGAACAACAATGGGGCAGATGAAGCACAGAGCAGATCAGCCAAGGAAGAGAATCAGAGTGGCACTCAGGAAGGGTATGGGGCTTCCTTTGTAGGATACCTGACAAAAAGGTTGGCCCCTGCTGCTGTAATTGCATGCTTGCCTACTATTTTTTTCCACATGACCTCTGCTTCATTCAGCAAACAGGGTTTGATGGGGCTTAAGGTGTGAATCTGGATTGTATAGTGAATGAAGCAGTTGCTACAGGCCATTGGCTACAGAAGCTAGAAGAAGGATGGAGAATGAGACAAAGGATTGCATGAAGGGGAAGGATAGGCTGGTTAAGGTTAGTTATATAACAGCCAGGGAGCCATTCATTACTAAGAAACATACACTTTATGACACATGTCTATTCTCATCAGTGGAGTGCTAACTACGCTACTTGTGTGAAAAGAGGGATGTTTATATTTTGTGTTATAAAAGCAGAATTTAGCTGAAGGGGTTTTGTTTTATGAAATACAACAGCTCAAAAAGAATGGGAGCTAACATAAAACAGATCATAATATATAAGGATGCATGAGATAGTATGTTATTAGGCATTAAAGGTGAAGTTAGCAATGGCCCAAATCATATCAATTGCAATGAATTATTATTTCTATTTCTACTAATAATTATGATAACTAGTAGAATAAGATTGATAGTTTGGGCTTCCATAGAGCTCTCATCAGTATATTCTCACTATAAATGTTCTCTGTCTTTGTTAGCATCACCTCTTTGTGAGTTGTTGAACTCATTCAAGAGTATTGTTATCAGTTTCTTGAAAGAACTGATTTTATTCAAAAGAGTTGGACAACAGTGGACATATGCTGTTTAACACTACTTTCCTATGGCTACTTCAGCCTTGGTTCAATTTCAATTCTTGAGCTTGAGCTACATGTGTGTGTGTATATAGAATCAGACTTTAAATTCAATAGGTACTGAGGCCACACCATTCTTCCTGGGTCCAGGATAAGAGAAAAGCAAATGAAGTTAAAAGCTTACTTCTTGGCAAGAAGCTCTAAAATATGTGAAAGGCTGCCAGGTTCTTCATTCACAAGGCGATCATGAATTACATGGAGTTACTGCTGCACTGTGCTGACAAAATCAGGGCTCAATCTACTGAATTGTATAACAGTAATCATAATATATAATAATTATTTCTATATTATGCCTTTTTATTAAATGATCTTAATGCAGCTTACAACTATGGAAATACAGATCCCCTTTATAGCAACATTTAGCAGTACAGGATTTGAAGACATTACACTACCATTTCATAAAAAAGCTAAGAAAAATACCATACCCAATAATACTGCATGAGGAATGCACTTAGATGCAGTATAATTATTCCAGAATTTGTTAACAAAAGGCACCTACACGTGCAGTGAGGCTGCTCCAATGTGGTGTAATTACAGCCCATCAGGGCAGCCTCAATTAAATAAGTCTCCTGGAGCGTAGTAATTACCATGCTCCAGCATCACACGTATCAGTGTCTCTGTGCTGAAAAATGGTGGTGGGGATGCTTTAACTGAAGGTTGTTTGACCAACACCCAATGCTTGAGGTGACACCGTAAGTGATGAACAGCGATTTGCTTGAAACAGCATTCTGGATTCCAATTTCCTTGACCTTTGCAGAAGATGGGATTAGTTCATGTACTTTAATTTTGTGGCTCAGGCTTAATTTCTACTAATATCAGTGCTTCTACAGCAGACAACTATTCTAACTTCCAAAAACTATTAAAATGCCAGCAGAAGTAATCCTGCTACATTGCGGAGTAATGTTGACAAGTTAATGACGTAAATTTTTGAAGAAAATACTGGCCACGTATGAAAACTGGCCAGTTTCATACCTTTAAGTTGTGGCCAGATTTTTTTCTTTTGTATCGGCTTTTCCTCATATGTCACGGTTATGTTGTACATATAAGTATTTTAACAATCCTCATAGTAAGTAATAGGTTTGTAATGTTCTAGGGCTGACCATAATTGCAAGCTGATTAGAAAGAGATGGTAAAGGTTAACCACTCAAAAGCAGCAAGATTGTAAGTAGTTTTTGTGGGGGCTGAGAAACGGTGGTGGAACGGGGCCGCTGATGGAGTGTGGAATTAGAGAGCTAGACACGCGGGTTGTTGGAAGTAGAAAAACTTAACTTGCAGTCCTTAGGCTGTAGGCACGTTCCTTGAAGTTACAAAACTCAAAACAGGAACTCAGGCACGCAGAAGCTCACGCTCACACAGGGTATGGGGCGTCGGATGAATCTGGTGGGGAGTCGTTGTCGGTTGATCAGGCCTTCTTTGTGGCTTGGAAACACACATGGATGTTTCCTCATGCGTGTCCCAGCTCTATTCTGGTTTGGGCGGGCATCATTCAAGCCTCTTATTTGGTCCGCTAGCCAATTGCCGACCAAGACGTATGCATAATTTAATGTAAGCTAATTGCAAGCATGCACTCGCTGGTGCAGCTGCAAGGTTCTGGCGGGCTCTGATCTTGCACCGAAACTTTTCCCGCATTACAGGGGAATCTCCCTGCTCCCGTGCTTATAATGTGCTCAACACAAGCTGTGCCTAGGCATCTCTTAACCATTATGCACAGACAGTTTTTTGTCCTAAGAACAATAATAAGAGACAAGGAAATCCATTAAACTTCTGGGACTACTGTTAGACTCCAAGGGACACTTCTTCATTCTGACACAACTACTAGATAGGAGAGCCATAAGCATATTTGATAGACCGGGAAGCATGAGAATACAATGAGTACTAGAAATGATCTCCTTTAATGTGACGAGTAATAAAATGCCGCATTGTTGTTTCTACGTGTGCTTTAATGCGCGGTAGCCTATTTTACTGTGCATTACAGCATCATGTAACAAACTCTGTGATTATGAGCCAATTAATGTGCAGCAAGCATCTGCATGTGTAGACGGTGATGCTTACTGCACAGTAATTAATGGTAATCTTGAGTAAAGCATCTCGTGTAGATGTGCCCACTTTATCATGCCTTGTAAACATACCCTTACTTTATTTAAGCTTTTTGTACTCTAAGGGAGCTCTAGCACTAATTTTTTGCTCTCCATTTGACTGGTTTAAGTGTAGACTTGCAATTGTCTTGAGGTAACTGATGGTCCTAGAGACAAAATAATATTGTTTGACTCTTTCCTGTCAAAGAGCTTTATCTTCTTTTCCTTGTTGCTTGATGGGTTTCCAATTCAGGCAACAAAGTAATTAAGGACAGTGGATTTAACACTGACTCTAACAGGCCTATTCATCCAAATTTGACTTACATTGCCTAATTTTGATTTTTCCCTGCAGAACATTTACAAGGCCAGACAGGTGTATTATCTCCTCATACTATTCATTATCAAGCATGACTGGAACAGGTGGCAACATACTGATGTGTGGTTAATGAAACAGACGTTTGAATGCATATTTCAAAATTGGGCAAATGATTTCCTTTGTAATGCTGTCAAATAGGGAAACGTGACAATTTCAGGGAAATGCTATCCAAACTGTCTCATTTTCATGTCTTCTATCTGCCCAATGGTGTTTTATTTTTTGGTCTTTCGCAGTCTTCACAGATGGCTTGAGTGAGTGAATCAAATTACACATGTTCATTTTTTTATTCACCTTCATAGATACCTAGATACCCACAGTACATACATACACACACGTTTACTTACATATATATAGAAACATCTGTGTGTGTGTGTGTGTGTGTGTGTGTGTGTGTGAAAATAAAGAATAAAACAACACGCACATATGTCTTGGACTTTCCCATCACATGAACAAAGAGAGCAGCTGACCTGAAAGACGGACTTGGAGTAGGGGGAGGGACCATTTCTAGACCTGAACAGTGGTAACCAGCTTCTGATTGGCCAACGTAGTTAACTGTGTGAATGCTGAAGAGAACATAACAAAATATATTTTGGTCAGGACAGTAAAAAGTTAGGACCAGACCCAATTATATCTGTGTGTGTGTCTTCATTTTACTAAACGACCCATATGTGTATATGCCAAAACAAAAAGACAATGCTGTATGAATCTAACGTAATCCTTCTAAACCCTTTCACCTCCTTAGTGCTTGTTACCTTCCCTAGTTGCATTTTACATCTGCATTTTAAATTTAGGCCAGTCTTACAATTAGCTTGGCTCAGATGAACTCCTGCCCCCACAGGAAGTCCCAGTGGGCCTTCACATAGCCAAACCATCCATCTATACAGATCCATTTGCAAGAAAAAAGTTTTGCATGACATTTATATTCAGGTGGGGACTGCATCTTGTTACATCTCCAATTAAGCATGTAAAAGTACTGTGTGCTATAAAATAATAAGCCCCAAACATATCTCTTTGGCACACCAGAAGGACACTAAACATTTATGCAAGATTTCCACACCAAAGACCCTTGGAGTTTTCCTCAATGCTAGTGAGGCTTGATACTTCAATTCTTTAGGATTTAGACTCTGGTCCAATTCAATTTCAGTGGAAATTGAATCAAGCTGTAAGAAAGTCTCATTGGCATCAGTAGACTTTTTCAAGTATGTAAGACCTACCTCAGACAAGAGTCATAATGACATCAGGGCAGTTAGTCAAATGGGCCTCAAATCAGGAAGATGAAATGTACATAACTTTAAGTGTAACTTGAAGCCAGAGAACATTTTTGGAACCAAAAATGTAGCTTATTTATCGCTAAAATATATATTTAAATAAATATCAGATACTTTGGAATGGGGAAATTATGGAATTCCAAGTTGTTTAAAGCACTTGTGGGTTTCCAGGAATCTCATTAATGAGTAGCTATGTACAAAATATTAATTAATTTTTTTTTGTCTCCAGAATTAGGTAATGGCCTAAATTAAAACAGTATAACTTATAAAACAGCATCTATTTGTATCAGCTCATATTGACACGTGAGTCATCATTCTACAAAGTATTGAAAGCAATTTGTATGATAGGTAAGCCTTCCTTTCACCATGTGGCTTATGTTTTCCCTAATGCATGCTCTGTACTTCCAGCGTAGATATGAGACATGTCCAAGAACTGACAGGTTTCAAAACAAATGTCAAAACACAGTACAACTGTATCTTAGCTTTTCTGAGACTAACAGAGGAAGTTGAAATAGTAAACATTTGGTCCAATAAATATCACTCCAGAAGAAACAATGACTAATTAGCAAGTAACCTGGATCATAGATTGTTGAATATTTAGATTATATAAGGAAAAGGGCTCAGAGCTACAGAGATTTTAATACATGAATTGATAGAGACCTTTATTTTTCCTTTGTGCTGTGCAAGCTGAAAACTGGCAAAACCAGAAGTATTTTCAGTAGAAATATGAAGACTGCAGCAGAAGCATTCAGGTCACAGCCCCTGTCAGATTCCTTGAATTTGCATATCCTGCTACTCACCTATCACCTCAATCAAAGCTACAATCAAAGCTATGCCAAGATATTATAAGCCTCATAAAAGGTCTATATCAGGGATCTTCACTGACAATAATGTCTGTGAATGTTGAAGGGCTTTCAGCTGTTAAACCAGGAATTATTGCCAATAGCAATTGCTAAGTAGCATGCCTTCAAGAGATATACTGAGGGACAAATACTACTATAAATAATATGATTCTTGCTACATAATTGATTATTCTATGTCAAATTACACAAGAAGCAGAGCTAATTGTGAAAACAAAGCAATGGCCTGCCTCAGGGGAGCGTACTTGCATCACCGGGTGCATCCTGACGAGTGTACACATGCAGTTTGCAGCACCTCAAAACTGTTTGAGGCATCACAAACTGCACACGGCACATGTACACCCTTTTGCAGCAGGGCACCAACATTTGACACCAGGAGATCTGAGTGTTAAAAAAAAAAAAAATTGCACAAAGTGGTGTGCCACATGTGACAGCAGCATGTGCCACCAGAAATGGAGCCTGTCCAGCCAGAGTCGTGCTCTGGCTGCCAGCCAGGCTGCAAGCATTCAGATCGGAGTCTCTGCTCATCCAAGTGTCTGAATTGCCTCAGTCAGGATGCCCCCAGGAACCCAGGTGTTGGCCCCGGCCTCCACTACCACACCTAAGACAACTTGCCCTGAGCCAACCCCATGTCCAGGGGCATGTGCAGCAGCACATTTGTGCCACTGATATTTTTGCCACGGCAACCACACGCTCCTACATGTGAGGATGCACTCATACTGTTTAAAAGCCACACCAACAATCGACCAATTCTTCCAGGCTAAGAAGTTTTATTTATGCAGACGATTTGTGCACCACTGCCCAAGCTAAGAACTTTGCCCACATCAAGGCCACGCTAGCAGCCACGCTCAATGGGTTATCAAAATAATACATCAAAAAACAACTTCATGTCAATCCAAATAAAATGAAAGTTAGTCTCTTCCACCTTTGAAATCAAGATTTTCGTATACAACTCAAACCAGCCTGGAATGGAATAAACCTCACCGGCTGTCTGAATCCTATCTACTGGGAGTGCAACTAGACTGCACACTTTTGTATAAAGCATATGTAGAAGTTCAAAGTTAGCTCCCAGAAAGAAACATATTAAAGAAGCTCATCAACTTTAAATGGTGGGCCCAACCCAACAAAGTTACAAACTATGGCAATTGTACTTTTTTATTCAATGGTTGAATACACATGCCCAGTTTGGGAAAGATCAGCATATGCAAAGATGCTAGACACGATACTGAATGAAAACAGCAGGTGCATTATTGGATGACTTAAACTGATAAATATCAATAGCTTCCATCTATCTGGAATCACCCTGCCAACCATCAGGAGAGTAGTAGTAATCAAAATCAAAAACGCACCGGGAAGATGGAAGACAAGACACTGAATACACGACTACTTAGTAGTTCCCAAGCTAAAATCACCGGAAAGTTCCTCCCTACAATTTAGCCACTGAATGGAACTGCCACATTTTTATTCATGTGGCTGTTGCTGTCACAACTAGAGATGACCTTGGAGGGAGTTGGGATGAATATGAAGGCTACTTAACAATTCTCTACAGGCCCAGAGCTTGATTGGCCAACATGGAGATTAAAATGATCCTGAACAGGGGGTGATAAAACTAAACTTAACATGCATATGTGGGGGTACTCCAACGACACAAATATTATGTATGGATGGATGTGGAAGAAACTTCAGAGTATTGAACACCTGCTGGTCTGCCTATGTATATGGAAACCATGCACTAATGAGGATTGAGGCTAAGGCTCCAGATAGAGCAATAGTAAGTGCTTGTTTCTGGCCCCAAATTCGAACATGGTGTCAAGACAAGAAAAGAAGTACAAATGGTATAGGCAAATACTTTCATGTGCGCATGCCAAATATTGTGAATGAGAGTACATAGTTTGGCAATTAAATAAATGGCATCTGATCTTGGCATTGCTGGCACTTTTACCCTCTTTTCACTTTCCTGTGTCTTCTGGGTCCTGGATACTTTTGAAAATCAGATGTGGTTTTAACTTGATATCTAAACATGATTGAAGCCAATTAACCTAGCTTAAAATGTATGGCCTGTATGACTAAGGCAGTATAATTTTTTTAAAGGGACAGGGTGTACAAAGAGGAAAGCAGCTGGTTATAGAACGTCTACCTAAGGTTAGAAATAATGGATAAGAACCTTTTCTGAGTTACACAAACATCTTGTATATCAGAACTACTTCAGTTGCTTCCATGGAAGTATTCTGGATCGAAGCCTGATATGCAGGATAGCAGAATAGGACCCATTAATTTGAAATGATCATCCAGTCTTGAGGCACTGGAATGAATCATGGAAAAGCTTGTACCAGTTCCTGCATTGATAAGTAGAGTGACCTACTAGTAAATGCCAATCCATTTTGTTTAATCCCCTGGCTTTTTACTTACATGGCCTTGTTACTCACAAGCACAGAAACAAAAGAAGCAGGACAGATTGAGAGATAATGAGCTGCCCTTGACCTTCCTCCAATTCCTCAATCAATTGTCAGTTCTGTAAATTCAGCAGAGAAATCTTAAAAGGAAGCTTCCAGTTAGTTCTGCTTTTCTTCTTTGTCCATTGGGTTCCTTTGCATCAACTATTTGGAAATGATTGGACACATCCAGTGTTTGGGCCTGATCTTTCACCGCATAGTGTGTGCTGACCCCATTGTCCCACATCAGAATAACAGCCTGGCCTTCTAAGTAGCTCCCAGTCTATTATTCTGCATACGCCTCACCTTGTAGTTATCACTCAAGACAAAAGCTTGTGCTATTGTCAGTATTTAGTCTGAGTAAAGGTAATAAGGCCTGAGCTCATTGCTAGCAATATTAGGGTTTCCTTAAAAACATGAGTTATGTAAACAGACTCCTGCATAAAACCTCTATGCCAATCTTTAACCTTAACAGATCTTTCCAGGAAGAGCTTTGTTAAGGTCAGACAGAACCGCTTTTTGCCATGAGACTTGTTATTTAGACGCCCCTAATGCAGAGTCAAAAAGGCAGTGTACCATCATAATGTAATTCTGCAGTTTCTGTTCACCATATTGTGCCAAAAAGGCACTGACATAAGCAGCCAAGTGTATTTTGTATGTTTTATTTACTCCACAGCTACTTCATTAGCCACGCTGCTTTTCCTTGTGAATGATACATGCTACCAACTAGGGATTGAGCACTGCTGGATGGTATGCTTCTGACCTCAGCTGCCAAACATGATGCTTATACATATGATTTGTTGGACTGTTGGCTGTCCAAATGTTACTGGCAGCTTGTTCACCGCAAGTTATTTGTCTCACTCACTTGATCACAATGAACATGCCAAGTGATAACAAATTTACATGAGCTTACTGCATGAATATGCAAGGGCGGTCTACTGGAGGGGAATGAGCAAATCACCTCTCACCCTTCAAAATAAAACCTAAAACCCAGCTTATCTGTGGTAAAGTAAATTACTGGGAGGCAGGGTCGACCACAAAAAGACTCCAGACATGGCACAAGGCAAGAGTTTCTTACCGGCTTCAAATTGGAAGTGCCAAGCCAAAGACACATAATATTGGCTGATCAACAGCTGACCATAAAGACTATTTCCCAGTCGGTGATAAAATAAGGCCTTGTGCTTTCTCTTCCTAGTTTGCTAGCAAACAGATAGACATTACCACACAGAAGATACTATAAATTAAGCAGCTTATAAATTGGTGAAGGATCAAATACGTCTGGGTTGTAAGAAGCAGGAAGTAGGGCCTAGAAACAGTTGGCTCTGAAGGTCAGGTAAGGCCTAATTCCTATGTAAAATGAATTATCTACAAAATGTTGTCCTTTGGCCTCTAGGTTCCTTGCTATGTTCAGCTGAGTTGCTCCAGTATTGTGGGAGATATTAGTGTCAAAGACACATGCTGGGAAGAAATGGTTTCAGTTCCACAAGTGACGGGTGTCTCACTGACATTCTTGAAGAAGACAGGAGACCTCTGAATTCCCCTTTTGCCATGCCTTACCCAATTTGTGTGAAATCCTGGAGGCTCCAACCTACTGGAGGCTCCACAACCAGAACCATGCAACTCTGGCTTCGCTTTTCCTCCCTTGAAGAGAGACCTTGAATATTTAAAAAACATTCTGCTCATATGGATAAAATCTAAGTTCTAAGAGCAAAGTGGGAGAGGAAAGTCTCAGACCAAATAAAGCCTAAGGTTGTCTCAGATTATAAGCACAGCTGTACCTTTGCCCAATTTTCAGTCGATTTTGAAATGTACTTAAATAACACCCTTCCATTGCAGTCACTTATAATGGTCATTAGAGTACTCTGCATCAGCTTTCCTTGAAGCTCTCGTGACTCTGAATAGTAGAAATTTATTACCCAAGGAGGCATGCAGTTTCAGTTTCCAGTAGCACACTGAATTTTATTTCATCACTATCCATATCTAGATAGATAGATCCATCAATCGATCGATCTTGTTACCTTCATTCGCATTTCTGGGAGACAGCAATGTTGAGAAGTCAGGTACACAAATATTCTTTGCCAAATGATACCCAAAACAAATTTTCCCTGCACATGCACCAACACTTAAAAATAGATCAGACCTAGGTTCATCTCCTGACCTATCCTTTGCACAGCTAGGTGGTGCCATATCATTCCATCTTCACATTCAAGAAGCTCGGTGAAGACCAAGTGCTTGGTTAAGTCTTTTTTATTAGAAATGGGGCTTTTCAGGGGAGCAGAACTCTCCATTTCCCCAAAATGGGTTAAGGAAATTCCATAAATCAAGTCAGTTTCATCCCCAAAATCTGCAGTTCTCATGAGTCCTATAGTTACTCAGAGGCACCAGCACTCAGACTCCGAGCTGTGCATGTGGCTTATGCACTGCAGACTTGTTCTGTGCACATGGTAAGAGGCATGGGGCAAGGAGATGGTAAGTGACTTTTTTCCTAAATCTGCCCCTTTCAGCTTCTTTTCATTCTAAAGCCTGCTGTCACAGGTGGAGAAAGGCTGAGGAAACTCCCGAGCTCATAGAAGGAGCCCCAGAGAGAGAGGCAGAGGAAAAAGAAAAGGAAAAAAATAAATTACTGCAGGAGGCGAGGAGGGGCAGGGACGACCAGAGAAGCCCACACACAGCCGGGACGACTCCTCAAATCACCTGCAGACGGCAGGTGACGTCAGCGCTGATCACTGGCTGACGAGGATAAAAGAGCCAACCGCGGTGAGGAGTGGGGCGTGCACGTGGCTACCAGGAGGAGGCCGGGCCAGCGGAGGCAGCTGGAGGCGCAGAATGCCAGAGCTGAAAGCTGGCATGCACCACAGAGGAGTAAGAGAGCCCGGGGATGAACAGACACCGGAGGACCGCTGCCCGGGGCTGCAGCGGGTGAGCCGGGGAAGGGTGGGGTGAGAACCGCGGCAGCGCGGAGGGATCAGCAGCCCGAGGAAGACCCAGAGAGAGGACCGTGGTCTGGGGAAGATCCAGAAGGAAGGCTGCGGTCCAGGGAGGACCCAGAGAGAGGATGGCAAGACAGTATAGACCCAGAGAGAGGGTTCCACGCCAAGGAGAACCCAGAGAGAGGCTTGCACTGGGAGACACAGGGCAAAGAGTGGTGGGTAGCTGGCCCAGGAAGAGAGGGCTATTATACTGAGTCACGGGCGGTGACCAGGTCAAGAAGCAGAGGGGCGGTGGGCCTATGGACCCTGTCAGGGAGTTTTACGGGGCAGGGCCCCGGCATCACATTAGGCAGTGGGCCATAGTTAAGTTCATGAGAGTTTTGTTTCAGTTGAATTACCCTGGGTCTGAAAGGGCTGAGGCGTGGCAATAGGGGGATTGAGCGAGGGGTGAGCTCATTAGTGGCGTGCTGGAGAGAACACCAACGGAAATACCCAAGATCCACTGGGCAGGGTAAGGGTGAGGTGAAGGGGAGGAGGAGCCTCGCAGAAGACCTACACCACAGGTAGCTGAAGAGGGTAATCGCGCTACACAAAGCCCCACCCTCCGGAAGATCAAAGTCGTGGCAGGTGAGAAAGGGGCAGACCACAGCGCAGGGAAAGACCTCCCCAAAGGCTACCTGTGACGGCAAGCCAGATATCTGCAAACCCTCGGAGCAAGGAAGCCCGAGGTAAAACGTTTGAAGCCCGGCAGATACACCTGCCTAAATTAACACTTGTCTTTTCTATTTTTGTTATTTCCTGAATATAGCAGGACCTAAGCTGACCCCTCTCTTATAATGCTATTATGTCCCCCAGACAAATTTTTGTAATTCAAGTTTTTCCTTTCAAGGCAAAGCAATGGGGGGGGTATATTAAATATGAGTTCCATCAGAATATTGCTAGAGACTTACAGACTTCCCAGTAGATAATTGGATACCTTAAGAATGTAGAAAGCTCATTGTTGTTGAACCACTCACGCTTGGAGTCCATTAAAAGATTATCCTTTGTTACCCAGAAGTCACTGAAGAGTGACTCATCACAGAGACTTGTAACCTCCATTTACCTCATATAAGGCGAGTCACTATATCTGATGTGATGATTAACAACGGAGTAGGATGTCTGCAATTCCCCCAAAGGAAAAAAAGATGATTATTTGTCCCAGCCACAAACATATAGACTTTTCTGCATGGAGCAACCTGTAAAGTTTGAACTTTAAGGTTGGACATTTCTTTGTTTCTATAAATCATTATGTAGAAATTACACATAGACTATGAATTTGTTGAGGCAGTGAATGTCATTTTGTTATGCCTATGTGTACAGCACTTAGAATATTGGGACCCTGATCTCTATCTTTAATACTGTAATACAAATAAAGGAGGGTAAAAAAAGAGGAGGTGAAAAAGATGCTGTGCTTCCTTGATTAGTTTTGTAACCTATTTCTTTATTCCATATGTTTCACCCCAGTATAAAGATTAGCGCCAAAGCCAGTCAGAAAATTCTGAACGCTTGAAAACTTAATTGAACAAACATTAAATGAACAAACTTAAATGAACAAACATTGAAAAACAAACATGCCAAGGAAATATAATAAATGTTGATAGAAAAACAGAAGAAAATGGTAAACATTTTCACAAACCAGTTTTCCATTTTTCTCTAGCTCTAATTAGTTTCTTGATCATTGTTTATGGAAATAAGAACTATGCATGGTACAGTAATTATCCTTGCTTAGTGTTTGACTTGGTAGTTCAAAAGATGGATTCAATTCAAGCCTGGAGATTAATAAATTAAAGATTAAATTAATAAGAGACACATTTGAAAGAATTTGACTAAATGGAAAATGGCATGATAAAAAGACATTAACTAAATGGAAAAGAACATGATAAAAAATAATAATCAATCAGATCTTAAAAATTACCAAGTGCTAAAGAGAACTGCTTGAATGTTTCTTTTAACTCTATGTGGGACAATATGGTGCATGTAATTAGACAAAGTCATCGCACCAAAAGCGAAGACAAACCATAAGGTAATGGCACCATCTACTGGACAAACACAGTAATGCAACTCAGAAACCTTCAAACCCGGCTACCTTGTCACACTAGTAGGAAAATCGTCTTCTACTTCTCTCAGACAACTTCAGGACCCTCAGGACCTTGTTCCACGGTAATTTTATGTGGCTTCTGGCGCTCTTAACCGCTGGATTGGCTGCATGTTAACACCTTTTTAGAGGTTTAAAGCACTCGTTATTTCATTTAAAGCTATGTCACTCCAGGGTAAGATTATCTCTTATCCACTTAATTTTTCTCCTGTTTCATTAAGGTGTGGCTACTCCAGACAGCTATTCCATCCAAACTGAAGTCCTCCCACATCCCAGAATGCAGTGGCCCCTCCTGAGTCAGAGTGAGCAGGGACTTTGGGCAAAGCAAGCATGGCAGCTCTGGAGGGCCCGGGAGGCACTTTGCCTTCTGGCTCCACCCAAACCCATTCACTGCTCCCACCAGTGGGAACCTGGGAAGCACCAGGGAAGCTGCTTACCTGTCTGTCTTTGGTCTTGCTTCAACTGAAATGGTGGGGGACCCAGCAGGAGCAGTGAGTTATTCCTACCCCAAGCTCCTAGTCCTACCCTGGAAAGAAAAGCAGAAGCAAAAAGAGAAAAGAAAAGCAGAAAAAAAAAAGAAAAATGAAGAGAAACTATATGAGTTGTCTCAGTTTGCTGGAGAGATTACAGTGTGGTTGTAGTGATTAAGGTGTTGGGGTATTTTTTGGTTTTGTTTTCTATCCCCCGTAATGCAGAATATAGGAGTACGCAGTGGTGTGACAAACTTAAAAAGTAGCGTGTGACCCAAAATAGTTTGAGAACTACTGCTTTATGGCATCATTGCCCAACCCAGAAATTACAGGACTAAGGTAGACAAAGATGTGTTCTTCCCAACCTCTTTTTCATCAAACAAGGCTCTTCCTTCTCAGTTGTCTTCCTTGCAGATGATCTGAAAATGAGAAGAGTCTGTGTTCTAAGGACCTCAGGCTCCTATACTTTTGAGACAGGTTTGCCACATAAGACAAAAAGAGTGACATGTATGCCAGATACTGGAGTTGCAGCCAGCAAGGGACATGAAGAGTAACAAGAAGGGTTTCTACAACTGTGTCAGCAACAAGAGGAAATCAAGGAAAGTGTGAATGTCTTACTGAATGAAGAAGGCAACATAATGACAGATGACAGAAAAGACATCAATGCCTTTTTACCTTACTCTTCACAGGCAAGATCAGCTCCCAGACTGCTGCACCTGGCAGCACAACTTGGGAGCAAGGTAAGCAGCCATCAGCAGTGAGAGAACAGGGCAGGGACTACAGAGAAAAGCTGGATGTGTACAAGCCCATGGGGCCAAACACAATGCACCCAAGGGTGCTGAGGGAGTTGACTGGTGTGATTGCAGAGCCACTGGCCATTATCTATGAAAACTCATGGCAATAGGGAAAGGTCCTGGATGATTGGAAAAGGGAAATTAGAGTGCCCATCTTTAAGAAAGGGAAGGAGGGCCTGGAGAACTACAGACCAGTCACCCTCACATCAGACCCTGGAAAAATCATGAAGCAGGTCAAGGAATCCATTTCTAAACACTTTGAAGAGAAGAAGGTAATCAGAAAAGTTACCATGGATTCACCAAGGGCAAGTCATGCCTGACCAACCTGATTGCCTTGTATGGCTGCCTCTGCGATTGTGAGAACAGCAGATGTGATATACCTTGACTTTAGCAATGCTTTTGATATGGTCTCCCACAACATTCTTCCAAGCAAGCTAAGGAAGTACAGGTTGGATGAATTCACTGTAAAGTGGATAAAAAACTGACTGGACCATCAAGCTCAAAGGGTAGTAATCAATGGCACAATGTCTCATTGGCAGATGGTATCAAATGGACTGGACCAGGGCAGTCCTCAGGCCTGTTTTGTTCAATATCTTCATCAACAATCTCACAGATGGGATGGGGTACACCCTCAGCAAGTCTGCAGACATCACCAAGCTGGGGGAGAAGGATATGCTGGAGGGTAGGGGTAAGATTCAGAGACACATTGATGAATAGGAAGATTGGACCAAAAGAAATTTCAAGAAGTTCAGTCAGGACAAGTGCAAAGTCTCACAGTTAGGACAGAACAATGCCATGCACTGGTGCAGGCTAGGGACTGACTGTCCAAGCAGTCACCACTGCAGGAAAAGATCTGGGGGTTACAGTGGACCATCAGCGACTTGGATGAGGGAGTAAGGTGTACTCTGTCCTCATCAGCGACTTGGACGAGGGAGTGAAGTGTACTCTGTCCAAGTTTGCAGATGACACAAAACTGTGGGGAGAAGAGGACACACCGGAGGGCAGGGAACACCTGCAAGCAGACCTGGACAGGTTGGACATGTGCTTGGTGGAATGGAAGCAGAAAGGGATCTTGGAGTCCTAGTGGACTCCAAGATGAACCTAGTGGACTCCAAGATGAACATGAGTCGGCAGTGTGATGAAGCCATCAGAAAAGCTAATGGCACTTTATCGTGCATCAGCAGATGCATGATGAACAGAACTGAGGAGGTGATACTTCCCCTCTATTGGGCGCTGGTCAGACCGCAGTTGAAGTACTGCGTGCAGTTTTGGGTGCCACACTTCAAGAGGGATGTGGATAACCTGGAGAGGGTGCAGAGAAGGGCCACTCGTATGGTTAAGGGCTTGCAGGGCAAGCCCTATGAGGAGAGACTGGGGCACCTGGACCTCTTCAGCCTCCGCAAGAGAAGGTTGATAGGCAACCTTGTGGCTGCCTATAAGTTCATCACGGGGGCACAGAAGGGAATTGGTGAGGTTTTATTCACCAAGGTGCCCCGGGGGTTACAAGAAATAATGACCACAAGCTAGCAGAGAGCAAATTTAGACTAGACATTAGGAAGAACTTCTTCCCAGTTTGAGTGGCCAAGGTCTGGAACGGGCTCCCAAGGGAGGTGGTGCCCTCCCCTACCCTGGGGGTCCTCAAGAGGAGGTTAGATAAGCATCTAGCTGCAGTCATCTAGACCCAGCACTCTTTCCTGCCTATGAAGGGGGTCAGACTTGATGGTCAATTGAAGTCCCTTCTGGCCCTAGCATCTATGAATCTATAAGCTTAATATGAGCCAACAGCATCCCTTAGTTGCAAAGAAGGCTAATGGCATACTAAGCTGCATTAGTAGGAGCAGAAGGTAGTGGTTTTCCCCCTCTACTCAACACTGGTGAAGCCCCATCTGAAGTACTGTTCCAGTTTTGGGTCCTCCATTACAGAAAGAATGTGGACAAATTGGAGAGAGTCCAATGGAGGGCAACAAAAATGGATAAAGCACTGGGGCACACGACTTCTGAGGAGAGGCTAAGGGAAGTGAGCTTATTTAGTCTGGAGAAGAGAAGACTGAGAGGGGATTTAATAGCAGCTTTCAACTACCTGAAGGATGCTTCCAAGGACGATGGAGCTAGACTGTTGTCAGTGGGGGCAGATGACAGAACAAGGAGCAATGGTCTCAAGTTACAGCATGGGAAGTTTAGGTTCGATATTAGGAAAAACTGTCTCACTAACAGTGTAGTAAACCACTGGAACAGGTTACCCAGAGGGGTGGTGGAATCTCCATCCTTGGAGGTTTTTAAGACCCAGCTAGGCAAGGCCTTGGATAGGATGATATGGTTAGAGATAGCCCTGCTTTGAGCAGCAGGTTGGACTAGATGACCTCCTGAAGTCTCTTCCAACTGTAATTTTCTTTGATTCTAACTCAGTGCCCAAAAATTATGGGTCAGCCTCCAGGTCATAACACATGACTCAAAATTCATGGGGATTTTTAAAAATAGTAATTTTATGATTCCTTTTATTTGCCTTCTTTAATTGAGAACTAAAAATGTTTGAATGTTTTCCAAATGAAAGCTAGGATTCTCAGGCAAAAAGATGATTTCAAGAGCTGAGGCTGAAAGAAACATACCAAATACTGTATGACTTGCAATGAAATCAAAAGGAAATGCAACACTGAAAGTCAGAAAAATCAACTCTTCAAGACCTGTATCCTAAGTTTATTGTTGTTTGTTAGAGCAACACCTACAAGAAGCTACTGAAATCCAAGTCTCACTGTACAAAATGGATAGATGAATAAGAAATAGCCACTGCCCTTCCTTCAAAATGTAAATATGTAATACAAGCAAACACTTGGAACTAAAAATAGTTTTTTATTCCCCTTTTGCAGTCTGGGAACTAAGACATGGTGATTCAGCAACTTTCCTGATGAGATGTTTGAGTACCAGCATCACTCACAACAGATATTTAGTAATTTTATAGTCTCCAATGCTGAATGGAGTTTATTAAGGACGCAGTCCAGAGAGTTAATCTATAGGTTTTATAGTGACAGTTTGCACAAGACCCATATACCCCTGTGAAGCGTGTCAAAGCAGTTCATTGATAAGACAGTCTGGGACAGCACCAGGAACTACGTCCACATCTCCCAAGTCCCAGTCAAGTGCGTTTACTGTAAGACAAGGTTCCTTGGGTGAATTTGATATCTTTTATTCGACCAACCCAACTAGTTGGAGAATATTTATCAAGCAAGCTTTCGGGTTCAAAAACCCTTCGTCAGACTAAGGAAGCTGCAGCAGTTGGTGTGTGCTCTTCCTGGGTGGAATGACAAGTGAAGAAGCCAGGGGCTGGGCTGGGGAGTCGGTTGCCAGGCAGATTAT
>JAGPOW010003316.1:5199726-5215885 GCA_030014935.1 Caiman crocodilus | reverse complement strand
AAAAAAAAAAAAAAATCACTGATCACGATCAGTGTTGCACCACCTACATTCTTAAATCTACTGGGAGGGCAGGGGCAGGGCTGCAGTGGGGCCAGGGGAGCCAGGCAGTGCAGGCAGCAGAGCAGGATGGAGGCAGCAGCCCTGGTGCTGGTGCTGGTGCTGGTGCTGGTGCTGGCACAGCCCATCCCAGGGGGCTACCTCCAGCATGGGGCAGCCAAGGTGAGGGCTGTGCCGGGTGGTCCGGGTTGGGAAGGGTGTGCCTTTGCAGTGGGGGGCCCCAAGCTGAGCTGAGCTGCAGTGCCCAGTAGCCTCGCAGGGGCTCTGGGCCAGGCTGTGCCATGGAGCAGGTGCTAAGCAGCACCTCTGCAAAAGCCCTCAGAACGAGGATGGGGCTCACCTACTGCCAGGCCATCTATGGGGCACTGCCAGCAGCCAGGTCAGCATGTCCTGTGCCCTGGGGGGGCAGGCTCCAGAGCAGAGGGCTCATGGGGCACCATGTGGGTCCAGCCGCAACAGCCAGCTCCAGCTCTGGCTTTCTGACTTTCTCTAAGACTTTCCTTGCCATAATGTTGCAGCATGGGGCTTGCAGAACAGGGGGCCAGGGCGGTTGCCCCAACTCACCATACCGTAGGGATGGACCTGCCTACAACGTATGGGCAAATCCTGAATGTCTCTTGCATGCATATGCTACCATATCTTACAATGAAAGACAATTGCAAAGTGCTGCACCTGGGCAAGAAGAACCACCAACACACTTACAGGCTGAGGGATGACCTTCTCATCAGCACAGCAGTGGAAAGGGATGTCAGCGTCATACTTGACTCCTAGGGCTGTGCAAAGCTTCGGGTAGTCATTTGATTCGGAGAAGAATTGGCCCAATTCGGTGGCCAAATCTCTGAATCCGAACTGAATGATTCAGGCAGTCCCTGATGGCTGCAGCCAACTCCAAGCTGGTAAGTACTAGGGTCAGAGGTGGGGGGGGGGGATCATGGGGGATCCTCTGCCAGCCCCCAGCCCCTGCCTGCTCCCTCATTCCTGCCTACCCCAGCTCCCGGCATTTTTTAAAAAAGCCCCGGTGCTCACGGGGTGCTGCTGGGCAGGGGTTGATCCCCAGTGCCCCTACACTGCCCCACGCTGCATGAGGCCTCTGACCCCACTCTTGCCCCACCAGGCCCAGCACCAGCCCTTTAAGGAAAAAAACCCCAAGGAGAGCCCCAGGACTCACCACTCCTGCAGCAGCCTTAGGGCTCTGGGGGGCTGTGAAAGAGCGTGCCATGCAGCGGCGGGGGTAGCGGGGATCACCCCTTGCTGGCAGAAGCAGTGAGGTCAGGGTTTTTTCAGTAGGGGGGGTTCATAAAGGGCCAGAGCTGGGGTTGGCGGGGCAGCCATGGGGGGAGCTGGGAAAGGGGAGGCGTGTAGGGAGCCCACCACACAGCATGGGGCAGTGGGGGACAGCAGGAATCATCCCCCTCATCAGCAGTACCCACTGAGTCGGGGGGGGGGGCGTTAACAAGTGCCAGGAGCTGGGGGGGGCGAGGCAGCCATTGCCGGGCTGGGGGGGTGGGCCTGGCTGACTCGGAGTTTTGGCAACAGCCACGTCTCTACATCAGATTCAGCTGAATCAATTCAGGACAGTGATTCGAATCACTGAATCAAATCACTTCCCCCCAAATCGACCAGATCCGAAGCAAATACTAGCCACTTCATACAGGCCTATTGACTCCAAGATGAACACAAGTTGTCATCGTGATGACGTGATCAACAAGGCTGATCACACTGTATCGTGCATTAACAGATGCATGACAAAGAGGTCCAGGGAGGTGATGCTTCCCTTCTATGCAGCACTGGTCAGGCTGCAGCTGGAGTACTGCATCCAGTTTTGGGATCTGCACTTCCAGAGGGATGCGGAGAGTCTTGAGAGAGTCCAGAGGAGGACCACTCGTATGGTCAGAGGCCTGCAGGCAAGGCCCTGTGAGGGGAGACTGAGGGACCTGGATCTCTTCAGCCTTCACGAGAGAAGGCTGAGAGGTGATCTTGTGGCTGCCTATAAATTCATCAGGGGAGGTCAGCAGGGCATAGGAGATGCTCTGTTTACTAGGTCACCCCTTGGAGTAACTAGGAACACTGGTCACAGACCGATGGAGAGCAGATTTAAGTTGGACATAAGAAAGACCTTTGTCACAGTAAAGGTCACCAGAATCTGGAATGGGTTTCCAAGGGAGGTGGTGCTCTCCCTTACACTGGGGGGGTCTTCAGGAGGAGACTGGACAAGCACCCATCTGGGGTCATCTGACCCTAGTGCTCTTTCCTGTCCAGAGCAGGGAGTTGGACTTGATGATCTACTGAGACCCCCTCCCACCCTAACATATATGAAAACCTGGTTTTAAAACAACTGAAGTCAATGGGAGTTCTGCCATCCATTTTAACTGGTATCGTGCCACACACAGAGTAGCTAAGAGCAAAGAAACATTAGGAAAGCAGTAAGTCTACTGTATTTGTAGGCCACAGCTCAAAGATGAGGAAACTTAGGCAAGGAAATGAGTTATGTTTTTTATTTTTGTCCACATTAATATATTTTTCTGCTGTTAAATAGGAAACAATATGGGTTTAAAAATGCTGCACAAAGCCTCTGAGCTAGTATATGTGCTTTCACTATCTGAAAAGTTAAACTATAGTCCACAATGCCCAATCAGCTGGAGTACGTTTAATCCATGGGGGTGGCTGAAAAGTTAACTATAGCCCTAGTAAAACTGCTCCACCAAGGCAGCCTTGCAAACTTCCCAGCCCAGGAACTTCAGTCTGTGTTTGAATATAAGAATCCCAAGCAAACCCAAGCTATGAATATTCTGTAGCTTGCCTGTGCCAAAGTTAATCCAAACGACGGATAGGTCTCTTTTATTTATTTCTCCCTACTGTTGCCTAGCTATACTTTGCCATTATCATTTATATTGTGTTCGAATAATAGAGGCAAGATCAGTGCTCCAGGACCTTATTCTGCTGTGCACCATGTATGCATAGCTCCAGAAAAGCAGATCCCAAATTATCGATTGTCATTTGGAGCCACAGTTTCAGAAGTGACTGGTGAATCTGAGTGCCTCAATATTCCAGCGCTGATCTTGATACCTGGAAAGTGGCCTGGCTTTCAAAATCATCAAGTGCCCACTTAAATTAGGGCCCTTTAAGTCATCTCAGGCCAAGCATTTACAAAACAAGGCATTTTAAATGGGTTACTTTTTCTTTTTTTTTTAAGCAACTTAAATTCTATTGTGATTTAACACTCTGGAGGATCAATTCAATTCAGTGCTTGCACTTACTCAAATCCATTGTAGAAGAACAAAGGGCTTATACATTGTACAAGATCTTTAACCTGCTGTATTTGATATGTTAAATCATTAAAGGGGAAGGTAGACATGGCACTAAAACTCTAGATACTGCAATCGCTCTCTCCCCACCTTTTCCAAGACTGTATATAGTCTGCAACAGAAACTAGCTGTTTTCTACTTCAGGTCCAGCTAGGTGTAAAATTTGAAATGAGGAATATGACTCTTAGGGCTCTGCAGGCATCTTTAGACATTTTACTTAGTTTCACAGATGTGATAAATCATCTCTATGAGATCTACACCATCACCCACACATTAACTTGTCACCTTGAGTAATAAAGTTCACAAACATCATTTCATCTTTCCATGCTAAGTTGCCTGAATAATAGAAAAGGGTGTCATAGTCCTTTGATTTGTAGCTTGTATACTTTGTAAATGGCTTCTCTGCAAACAAACTGACAATATTAAGGTAACTGGACATTTTTTTTTAAACTCATGCCCAATTTCACTGTTTCTATTCTCACGCATCAACATTAAAATATTACAGTTAGCAAAATAAGATTGTTGTAAATGCATACACAGGAACAATCATAGCCCGATTGTTTGGAAAGATGTGGAGGATATCAGGGATCACAGGCAGTATTAGAAATGTCGATCCTGCTTCACTAAACAGCTTGGCATTTCCAGCTCTTGCTTTTCCCTGACAAGGCTATCAGAAATGGCACGGTTGTCGCATATAATTGAAAAATGGCTATCTGTTGCCTCAGAACTTCCTTTCGTTGACGTTTATTGTGTGATATGCAAAGCACATTTGTGCCTAGCACATTTCAAATGTTACATTCAGTTTTCTAATGTCTGCATCAAACTGCAGAGAGGAGGATGCACGGTGATGCTTTCACATGCCACAGACATCACTGGCAGCTTCCGAGTCAATGCATTTCTGGGAATAGAGGGCTCAGTAAGGATTCATAAATATCCCTACCAAAAAAAAAAAAGATTAAAGACTCTTTAAAGTGATCAGCTGCTGGTGATCTTAAAGAGCTAGGACAAAGGACACATGGTCCAAGTTAGGCATAAGCCATTGTGCACACATTTTTGTGTGTGCCTCCCACATAGCTCAGATGCAAGATCTGACCTGAGTTACTGTGGATTCCAGAGCCACTGACTGCAGAGCATTGTTCAACTCGAAGCAAATGAGTAGCAGAACATGGAGCTAAGTACACAACTGTTCAAACCATGAAGCATTAATCCATTCCCACTCGGCTGTATTTTCTGTTTTAATTTACAAAACACTTAAATCAACTTCTGTGGAATGCTTGAAATGAGACCTTTTGTCCAAAACTGCTGTTTCCATTGCCAGTCCTTTCTTGTCCTCCCTTTGAAACCATTTCAGGCCTCTCAGTTCAAATGTGAGCTTTCTCTCTCTCATAGCCCAGCATTTTCTCTTCTAAATCAGGGCTGTCCAACTGGAGTGCCATGGGGGGTTAAATTGCTATCTATGGGCTTTGTCATCACAGCTGCTGGAGGTGCTGTGTTGGTACTGCTCTGGATTGCCACTTGTCCCTTCCACCATATTTGAGAGCTGTGGTTATCTCAGATGACTCAGATGATAGACAGGGCAAAAAGGGGGCAAGTGACTGCAGCAGTGCCCACCCTGGGTTCCAGAGCCTTGCCAACAAACCGCTCCCCCACCACCGGAGGTGGCTTGCCAAGCCCACAGGAAGACTCCCTGTCTACATCTGGCCTATGGAGCCCAATAAATTGGTCAGCCCTGTTCTAAATGATTGTGCAAAGGAGTCAGCATCTACCTCCAGTTGGAGACCTGGGCCTTGGCTACTTTTGAAAGCAACGTAGTGCTGTCAGAACAGTGTTGTAAATTCACTGCAATGTTCAGTGAGAAAGAAAAAGCTGGGAAACGAAGAAGAAAAAAGATGTGCAAACACATTTTTGATCAGTAGTAAGTGTAGAGAGAAACATGTTGAGACACAAATGACAAGTAAATATCGTATTTATTCACATACTACACCCCCCCAAAAAAAGAAATACACTTTGTTTTGGGAAGGCCGAATAAAGGAACCTGTTAACTGTTCAGAATCAGTTTATGCGAAAGGCTAGGATTTCTCAGGGTGATATTGAACCAACTACATAGCTGGAACAGAGACAAGTTTGCGAATGCAAGGCATTCTTCAGCAGGTCAGATCTGTCTTGCATTCTAATGCTTGTCTAAGTCTACCCTAGCTACTCGGGTGGTCCAATAAAAGACATCACCCTAAGAAATCCTTGTCTTTTGCTTAATTTCTGGACTATCACAGCTACCACATCACTCTTACACTACCAGAATTAGTTTACTCTTTTAAGATATGCAGCCTGATTTTCGACCACTAATTATCAAGAAAAAGGTGAGTGTAATATGTGCATAAATAAGATGGATTTCTAGATGCTAAGCCTCCCCTTGCTCTAATGCTCAAATAACTTCTTCCTCATCACGATTAATTTATCCAAATGTTGTCAGTCAGAACAAGTCTGTGACTCATAGGGCCATGTTACACATTACACTCAGGAAATGTTAACTGCACTTGAAATGTGACTGTCATCATGTTTAAGCAGTAAAACTTATGCTAAGTGAGATCAAATCATAGCAAAGTTAGGACTTTTTGCAGGAAGACTGTCTCTAGATCATATTAAGCGGCATGTGTTTTGCTATCATCCCATCATTCCACAGACATAACACAAGCAATTTGCAGTCCTGAGGCTGGGACCCACAATTAGTTGATTGTCAGCCCTAGCCCTGGGACTGCCATGAAGTCTCTACTGGCTCTTGTGCAATGCCTCTCAGTCACAGCCCTGGCACAGCACCAGAGGTCTGAACTGGCTGTAGTACAGTGAAAACATGGGGCACATACATAAGTGCCCGATGCCGCTCCGATGAGTGCTAATTAATCAAGCCTGCTGGAGCATGCTAATTAGCATGCTCCAGCAGCACCCTCTGTGTCTTGTGTATTCATCATTCCTGCCCTTCAAAATGGCAGGAGGAGTGCTTTATCTAAAGCTCATTGAAAGAGCTTTAGTTGAAGTGCCCCTGCTGCCATTTTTAAGTGTGGGATGCTGAATACACAAGCCACTGCTGGCATCTTAATTACAGTGGCTCCTGAGAGCCGCTCTAATTAAAGCACCCCCCCCACCCCAGAACACATGTAAAGATGCCCATGGTTTTTAGCTTCTGACATCAGTAGGAGCTGAGGTTTTGAACTGGCTCTGAAACAGATCCCAGGATAAGAATGACAGTCATTGTGAGCTAGAGACTGTGTTAGAAATTGTAGTAAACATGACTGTGTGCCCACTCAGAACATATTCTAACATGGCACAATAATACTTCCTAAGGTTTATATAAAACATGTTAAGTGTCCCAGGTAACAAGGCCCTTAGGTAATCAGGAACATATGACTGGATTGGGATCTCCTAGGCCACTAAATCTAGCCCCTTGGCAAGCAACCATGTTATACAATCCCCTTCATAAAGTTATCAATCTCCTTCTTAGAACCAGTTAACAATGGTGTAGGTTGTAGCCGTGTTGGTCTAAGGACACAGGCAGACAAGGTTCTTTGGGTAAATCTGATATCTTTTATTAGACCAATTCAGATAGTTGGAAAACTTCTTCTTAGCAAGCTTTTGGGTTTAGATATCCTTCGCCAAGCTGAGAAAGCATTTGCAGTTTTGGTGTGGTCTTCCTGGATGCAATGAATAATAAAGAAGCCAAAGAAGCCAGAGGTTGATATGCATGCAAGAAAGCCAATCAGTGAAGATGTAAATTAAGGAGTAAGTGGGTGAGAGACAGGCTTGGGGTTGAGGAGAAGAAGGGGGATGAATGTAGCAGGTAAATAGTGGAGAGGTACCTGGGGAGTCAGATGTCGAGGAGGTTATAACGTGCCATAAACCCAATGTCTATATTTACTCTATGATTTTTTGTATCCAGGAG
The DNA here is from genome assembly GCA_030014935.1 of Caiman crocodilus. Lineage (NCBI taxonomy): Eukaryota > Metazoa > Chordata > Crocodylia > Alligatoridae > Caiman > Caiman crocodilus. The sequence goes on along the minus strand of JAGPOW010003316.1, from coordinate 5,208,589 downwards.
GTTGATGAAGTGAAGGTCATCAACCTGAGGAAATACCAGGTTTTGTTGAATCAATCCTAAAACCACTTGTCACGGCAGGCTCCGCCAGGGAGGGCCGTGATCTCCCTGAGGTCCCTCTCGCCGCGTCAAGGCTGGCCCAAGGACACCCTCTTATTCTCTCCTGCCACGTCTTGTTCTTAAATATAATTGGGAGGCTGCCTTATACCTCCTTGGGCACGGCGTATCGGGACCTCTGTCCCCGTGGTCTCCCGGACTCTCTCTGGGATCTCCCTGTATAATGGGTGCTCCCCAGGCACCCTAGCCTTATGGGCTACGTGTGGCTCCAACCAACCCCTAATACCATGCCCCAAGCCTCGCAGATGTGAAAGATGTTGGTATGTCAAAATACACACCTGCTTTCCCGAGCCTCCTCTGTATTCTAGCTCGCTCTCAGGCCTTCTCTGTGAATCTCTATATTAGTGCCCCTCCTGGGCTCTCTCCGTGCCCACTCCGGGCTCTCTCTTTAGTATACTGCCCCTCCCTTGGGGCTCTCAATGCCCGCTCTGGGCCTTGTCCAAAATGCCACCTCTCTCTGGGGTCTCGATGCCCCTTTCTGCGTCTCCTCTAAAATAATCTAGCCCACTCTTGGACTTCTCATCGAGCCTCCAGTCTTCTGGGCCCACCACACGGCTACCCTCTCTTTTGCCGGGCATTCCATGCTGCTATCCCCTTTGACCAGGGACCACCGCAGCCGCTTGCCCTTCTCTGGGAGCGCTGTGCTGCTAACCCCTTTCCTCCGGGGTCCACTGCTGCACCCTGCCCCTGGCAGAGGTCTATCGCCATACTAGCCTGCGACCGGACTCACTGCGCCCATCTTGGGCTTCTCACCATTTGCCCCTCTCGGGCTTCCTAAAATGCTGCCCCCTCTTTGGGCTCCTCAACGTTGCCCCTCTCTAGGGCTTCTCAAATGCTGCCGTTCTCTAGGGCTCCTTAAAATGTTGCCCCCCTTTAGGGCTTCCCAAAATGCTGCCCCTCTTTGGACTCCTCAATGTTGCCCCCTGTCTGGGGCTCACTGTGCCCATGGCTGGGCTTTTCCAATGCCCCTCTCTGGGCTGGGGTCTCCGCACCCCGTACTGCTGCGCCCTCTCTGGGGCTCGATTTTGCCTTCCCTGGGGCTAGAATATGCCCTACTGGCGCCAGGATCCCCACGCTACTGTGGGTCTCCCATGAGGCCTCCTCTAATCCCTAATAGCCTCACCCAAACCACTGGTTTAATACAAACACTAAAGCAAACGCAAGCCTCCTGGCTATAACTGAACATAAGGCACCTGGCCATAACGACATAAGCCTCCTGGCTATAACTCATCACCATTGCTCCAGCCTCTGGAGCTCTCGTGACCTGCACTCACATTCTATCTCCTGGAGCTCCTGCCCCTCTGGCTGCTGGCAGGGAACTGCCAGCCCAGCCTTGGCTCTAGGCTTTATAGGAGCCAGGCCCTGCCCCTCATCACCAGCTGACTGCCGTCAGGTGCGGTCGTTTGCTGCCTGCAGTCGCCCTAGCAACTCGCAGCTGTGCTCCTTATACAACTGCTAGGGCTTGCCCCAGCAGCTTCCACACACTAGGAGCGGGGCAGCGAGGTGCGCTGGGACACACTTGTGATCCAAAGAGTGAGTTTTGTCCAAGACACTACAGACTTTCTATGAAAACTTAAAAATATAGACAGCTATCCCAACAATACCCTCCTAGCCACCATGGAAGTTACCAGTGGCAGCATGTAGGGCGTGCACATGCACCCCCTGACAGTCACTGTTCCCTGCTTAGGTGATGGACAGGGAGGCAGGTGAGAGCACTAACACCGCCCCCCCGGCCCCCCAAGAGCGCTGGCCAGGGAGTGGAGTGTGCCAGGAGAAGTGGCACTGGTACTTCCAGGTCAACACAATCAGTCACGAGGGGACCTCCCCACCCTGGTCACTGATTGGCCACTGGGGGGGCAAGCACTCCCCCTGACTCAAGAAGCACCAGTTGCCTGTGGATGTTACCGGTATATATACCAATGTCTTACCAGGATGGCATCCAAGCTTTCCTTACATACTTAGAAGACCAAGATGACAACTCAGAACACAGACCTAAAGATATTACTGACCATACCTCATACCTATACACCTCATCTTCACACACAACAATTTCACTTTTAATAATCAACACTTCCTCCAGACCATGGGCACAGCTATGGGCACCAAAATGGTCCCGCAGTATGCCAATCTTTTTATAAGCCACCTGGAAGAATTCCTCAAGGACTGCACCATCACTTGCTATATTTAACATATATCAATGACATCTTCATCATTTGGACTGAAAACCTGCAATCTCTGACTGAGTCCCAGCAGACATTCAACAATCAGCACCCCTCCATTTAACTACCTCTTGAATACTCCAATAACAACATCTCCTTTTTAGACATAATGATCAGCATCCAGAATGGCAAAATATAGACCACATTACACAAGAAACCCACAGGTCAACATACATATCTGCACAGAACAAGCAATCACCCTAAACCAGGGACGGGCAATTATTTCAGGTGGAGGGCCACTCAACCAGCTTTGGCAAGCTGTCGAGGGCCGCATGGGTAGCCCCACCGCTTGACAGGTGCCCTGCCCTGGTCACCATCTTGGGACCAATGTCCAGTATCTTGGGACCAATATCTCAGGGCCAGCACTGGTAAGGCCCAGAAAGGGGCACAGGCTGGCAGGGGTCTGTGGGCCAGGTTGGGATGCACCAGGAGGGATAGGGGGAAACTTTGCCCAGCTCCATAGAGCCCATGCCACCCAGGACCCCGGAATCCTGCCACCCTGCTCTTGGCCCTGGGACACTGGTATGGGCCCTGTACACCTGGCCCATTTTTCCCCAGGCTCCTTCCCGCCCCTCCCCGACCACTTACCTGAGTTTCCAGCACTGGTACAGCCACATGGTCTCAGGTCAGAAGCCCCTGCTTGGGTTTCCAGCTGCACGGGTGGGGGCAGTCAGGCCCTGCTGTTGCAAGATCCCACTGGGCTTCCCCAGGGTCCTACTGCCCCTGGTTCCTATCATTTTTGACAGGAACTGAAGATAGATAAATATGAATTTTCTAAAATTTTTAGGGGCCCCACATGCCGGATAAAATGGCCTCATAGGCCAGATCCAGCCTGTGGGCATATTTTGCCCACCCCTTCCCTAAACACACCAAGAAGGCTGTGATATACAGCCAAGCCCTCAGATACCACTGAACTGGCACTGAGGAGAACACCCAGGATTACCACCTCACATATCGAACACCACTGGTTATGACATATCACCCCTTCCTTGCACCTATACAGAAATCCTCAAACGAGCTCATACTAGAAGGAGACCCAATTCTTAAAGAGATCTTCACAGAACCACCCATCCTAGCCTTCAAACAAACACTGAACCTTGCTAGCTCATCACCAGAAGCAAAATTCCTATGGCCCACAATACACTGAATGGATACAGACCATGCCATGACAAGAAATGAAAAACCTCCCAACACATCTCCACCACTTCCACAATTACTACACCCCAAAACAGAACCATCAGCATTCCTGGATCTTACAGCTGCACCTCCAGAATTGTAATGTATCTCAGCCAAAGCATCAAAAGCCCTGATGGAAAATATATAGGAGAGACCAAACAACAACCGAGCACCAGAATAAACACACACCAGAAATCTATTAAGAACAAGAAATCCCAATTGCCAGTAGAGGCACATTTCTCACAAGAAAAACACACTCTCTCCAGTCTCAGTTCTGATCCTCAAAGCAAATTTACAAAACACTTTGCACAGATGAGCCTATGAACTTCACTTCATCAACCTCCTGGATACAAAAAATCATGGACTAAATATAGACACTGGATTTATGACACATTATAGGCCATCTCTTCCACTAACCTGACTGACATCTGACTCCCCATGTACCTCTCCGCTATTTACCTGCTACATTCATTCCCCTCCCTGCCCCCCACCTGCCTGTCACCCACTGACTCCTCAATTTACATCTTCACTGACTGGTTTTCTTGCATGCATACCAGCCCCTGGCTTCATTCCATATAGGAAAAGCACACACCAAATGCAGATGCTTCCTCAGTCTAAAGAAGGGTATTTAAATCCAAAAGCTTGCTAAAAAAAAGTTTTCTAACTATATGAGTTGGTTTAATAAAAAATATCACATTTATCCATAGAACCAGTTAAGTTTCTTTCTGCTTCCTCTACTCCTCCCTCTACTCTTACTGGAATGCTGTTTCAGGACCTCACTCCTTGGGTGGTTAGAGGCCTCCTTCTATTTTCCACCCTAAAGTTATCCACAGCTAGTTTGTATACTTTTAAGACAACATTATCCTTGGGTTTAAGTAGTTCTCCTCCCTCCCCGGTGCTTATCCCATGATATATTTGTGGAGAGCAAACATATCAACTCTCAGTCTTCATTGTATTAGGGAAACCCAGCCAAGCTCTTTAAAGCCTCTTGTACAAGACAGTGGTTCTTGTACAAGCCACCTTCTATTTTCCATCCTAAAGTTATCCACAGCTAGTTTGTACACATTTAAGACAACATTCTCCTGTTCATCCTAGTAACCCTCTCAAATACTGATAGTGAGAAAGGGGATTTCAATATTTTTAAGGTCAGAAGGGGTATTACCCTGATGTAGAACATTACAAAATCAAGATAATATAACCTTGGCAAGAGCTCTAAAATACAAATACATGTAATCTGAGGTGCTGCCTATAGCAACATATGTTCAGTTTCCTGCACTGACCAAAATTTATAATACTACTAACATGTTATAGACAGAACTTTGGCTTAAGCAATGGATGAGAGAGCAACCTTAACCTTAATAGCAGCCTGATGATTACCTGGTGACTATCCAATAAAAAACAGCATTACAGAGATGTCTTGGCACATGACTGGGAAAAAAAGGCACCTAAATTTATATCTTCATGGTCATTAGTCTGGATACTTTACCATGTTGATGTGATTTTATCAAACCTTGATCATAGACTACATCCATGACATTACAAAATAATGAATTGAATGAGAAGTTCAGGGGTGCATGACCCTGCTTGATAATGAACATGTTGCTTCCATCCTGCAGTGGAAAGAAGGCCAGAGCAGGGATTGAATAACTAATTTCTTTATTCTCATGGTGAAGATCATTATTTTCACTCCCATTTTAACACATACTTTTTGAGAGAAGGGCTTGGAACTTGGAAGCTAGCTTGATTTTTCCATCCCCTATGATCACACTTAAACTGGAGTGAAACAGCATGCTATGACCTTTCAGGGACCTACAGGGTCACAGTCAGCAAGCAGGACTGGTAGAATTTCTGAAAATACAGGGCTGGAAAGGAACTCAGGTCCAACTTTCCTCTCTCCTTCCCTTGAAAGCAGGATTATCCCTCTCTAATCCATCCCAGCCTAGTGTTTGTCTAGTGTACACGTAAAAATTTGCAATGAGACTCCACAGTTTCTCTGTATAATCTGTTCATGCTCAGCTGTCATCAGAATTAAAAATTTCTTCCTAATAGCCAAACTAAATCTCCCTTGTTCAAATATTAACCCATTGTTTTTGTCTCCTGTAGAAAAAGAGTGCAGCTGATGATCCTTTTTATAACAATAGTTTTATATTTTGAGACTCTTACCTAACCTTCCTCAAGTCTTCTTCTCTTCCAGCTAAATTATCCCAGTTCTTCCAGCCTTTCCTCATATGTCTTGTTTTCTAGACCTCTAATCATTTTTGTTGCTTTCCTCTAGGTTCCTTCCAATTTGTCTGTTTCCTTTTTGAAGTATAGTACTAAAAACTGGATAAAAACTAAGTGATGTTGAAGAGAATGGAAGACTCATTTCTCTTGACTTGCATCTGACACTCCTTGTGATGAAAGGTGCCTTGAGTGGGGTTCCCTGAGTGAAGTACTACCCGCCAAATGTGGAGGCCCTCCCCTCAACTCGCCTGCCATGACTTTCATGTTCTTATATACAGAGAGAGGGTTCAGTGGAGATCTTCTTCCTGGGCGGGCTCCCCGGGGGACAGCAATACTCACAGCTCAGAATGCAGTGTTCCATGGGGCTCCACCTGCCCTACACCCCATCCACTCACCAACCAAATAGGCGTCAGCAAAATGGTGATTAGAGCTTGAGGGGGATCCCAAGTCCACAGCTTGCCTCGTCAAAGTAGGCTCCCACGTCCAAGTGGGCTCCATTGGTACTTGTCCAGCTGCCCCTTCTGCTTCAACAAGTAGCATTCCTTCGCTAGAGACTGGCAAGGTATATGTGCACAAGCTGGCGCCTACTTCAGTGCCTCTGACTACGGCGCTTTGCTCTTACGCTTCTTCTCTCTATTTTTTTTTTCCTCAAAAGAAATAGACCCCTGGGACGGAGAGGAGTTTGGACTTGCCTCCTTTCCCCCAGCCTCCTACGTGGGGCTCAAACGCCTCCCCTGCTCTGCCTGCCAGTGTTGCACTGGCTGTGCTCCTCCTCTCTGTTGCAGGAGCCTCAGCACATCTGGCGTGCTCCACGCCACTGTGCTCCGTCTCTGCCTCCTCCGTCCTGCAGGTTCCGGTGGGGTTTTTTAAATCTTCCTGCAGTGGCCGGAATGGCTGCTGCGATTGGCTCAGCTGTTCCCTGCCTGGGAAACAGCAGATTAAACAGCTGGCATAACGCCAGCTCGCACAGCCATGGTTCCTGCTCCAGCTCTGGCTGCTCAGCAGGAAGTAAGTTTCCTCTGCAGGGGGGCTGTTTGTAGGGTTTTGGGCCTGTGGGAACTACCCTCCCCCTTTCAGGAGCTTGTGGGGGCCTCTTACCACCACAGACCTTCCCCCTTAACTTGCCTTGTGGCGTCTGGACCCCTCGTGTAGCTTTTTGCAGAGCCTGATGCTCCTCTTCATGAGCGTGGCATGCTTCCTCCTCCGCCTTGTCTGGACTACCCTATCTGGAGAGAAAATCAGCTATGAAATCATCTTTGCCTGGGCGATACACACTTGTAAATGTGAAGGTCTGTGATGCTAAGGCACAGCGAGTGATCCGGGTGTTTATGCTTTGTTTCTGAGTTAGCCATCATAGTGGGGCGTGATCTGTCACTACCACAAATTCTCGTCCCATCAGGTAATACTTAAAATACTCTATTGCCCACCATATTGCCAGGCACTCCCTCTCGACTGTGGCATACCTGGTCTCAGTGCAGTTAAGCTTCTGACTGACAAAGGCAATCGGGCACTCTCTTCCCCACTTCTTTGAACTAATACCGCCCCAAGGGTGCTGCCTGATGCATCCATCTGTAAAATAAAAGGGGCATCAAAATTAGGGTTGTGCACTATGACATCATCCTCCTTTAGTTCCTTGAAGCTCTTTCTCATTTCTGGCATCCATTTCAGCAGTGCCACCAGGCCCCCTCCCAGTGCGTCTGTACGGGGTATGAAGAGGCTTGCAAAATGTGGTATGAACCGCCGATGATAATAACTGAGTCCCAAGAAGCAGTGCAGCTGTTTGTGGGTACAAGGTTTCTGAAATTGTTGTATGGCTTCGATCTTGTCTGTCAGGGGGCGTATTGTTCTTTTACCTACCGGAAACCCTAGGTATACCATTTCTCCTCCTACTAACTTGCATTTCTTGGGATTGGTGGTCAAACCTGCTGCTTGGAGTTCTCCCAGGATGGCCCTCAGGGCTTTAAGGTGCTGATGCCAACTGGGGGTGAATATAATGATGTCATTGATATATGTTGCCGCATACAATGCGTGCGGTGCAAGCAGGGTGTCCATCAGCCTCTAGAAGGTGGCCACCACACGGTTTAGCCCAAAGGGCATCTGTATAAACTCAAATAACCCCCAAGGGGTTCCAGAAGTGGTCTTGGTGCTATCTACAGGGTGCATCGGGATTTGCCAGTACCCTTTGGCAAGGTCGAGGGTAAATATATACAGTGCTTCATCAATTCTCTCAATGAGGTGGGTAATGTGAGGCATAGGGAAGGCAAATGAAGGTCATCAAGGCATTTAGCTTCCCAAAATCTATACACAGATGCAGTGACCCGTCGGGTTTGGCCACTGGCACAATGGGGCTACACCAAGGGCTCCAGGATAGTCATATAATTCCCTGTCTTTGCATTTTCTTTATCTCCTGTCATATCTCCTGCTGCCAATGCTAAGGTATCAGCCTCTATCTTTCCCTAACCAGCGCACCAGGGGGAGTTCTAATCTCAGGTTCAATTCCCATTGCTCATCCCAGGGTTTCTTGAAATACTGCCCAGAAGGCCTCCATTAAGTCTAACAGCTCCTGTTGTTGCTGGCTATCCAGCTCTTCACCCATTTACACTGACTCTTTCCCTGTGGATTCACTTAACAAGGGGCAGGGCAGTCCCAGGTCTTCCCCCACCTCCTCTTCTTGCGTCAACCAGCCCTGTGGGGTTTTCCACTCCTTAAGAAAGTTTACATGACAAATTTGGTGTTCCCAGTGGTGGCCCAGCTTGATCAATTCATAGTCCACCAGCCCCACTTGACAACCCTCCAAAGGGGCCTTGCCTGATCACCTGTAACAGCCCCCTGTGGTTGTGGCCATATACAAACTGGAATGGTGAACACTGTGTCAACTCTTGTAGGGCAGTCCCTCAAGGCAAGCAGCAATGGCATTAAGCTTGCTTGAGGATGCCAGGAGTAACACCAAAACCATATCTCCTGACTGGAAGGTCCAGGTTCTTGTTTTCTTATTATAGTGGGCTTCTTGTTGCTCTTGGGCATCCCTCAAATTCATAGTTTCATAGTTTCATAGTATCTAGGGTCAGAAGGGGCCTAGAGCAGGCCATCTAGTCTGACCCCCTGCCAATGGCAGGAAACAAGTGCTGGGG
>JAGPOW010003316.1:5179538-5199626 GCA_030014935.1 Caiman crocodilus | reverse complement strand
CACCCCTCAGCAGCTTATATGCCGCCACCAGGTCCCCCCTCAGCTTCCGTTTACTGAGGCTGAACAGGTTCAGGTCCCTCAGACGCTCCTCATAAGGCCTATCTTGCTGCCCACATACCATTTTAGTAAATTTTGGACAGCGATCCATTGGGTCTTGCTGACCTGGTCCTGCAATTCTTTGTGGTATCTTTCCGAAGACATTCCTAACCCTACCAGTCATTCCCATTCTTCCCTGATGTGACAAGCCCAAAACTACAATCCATGGGCTCTCCCCTCTCCATCTCTTTGCCCCTCTCGCAGGGTGGAGTATATATAGCTGGCCTGCAGCCCAGCTCACTCAGGCCCAGACACATTCCCAGGAGATGTGCCCTGTTCATCCACAATGATAGCACACAACACCTCTCGATGCCCGTCTTTGTGGACCAGTCTGCCTTTCCCCTTCACTCATCGGGCTCTCCTTTGGGGCCCGTGGGCCTCACCCATACTCTCTATTTTCTGAGTTTGCGAAGGCCTCAGCCAGGCAAAGGGCCTCCTCTCTGGTCCGAGGTTGTCTTCTTCCAGGTCCTAGAAAAACTGCTTTAATAAGATTTGGTGCATCACCCCAGCTGAACCAGCCAGCCGATAACAATTTATGAAGTGAATCCCACAGAGACTGCAACAAGCCACGGGACCACTTAGCTTCTTTTGGCTTCCATGCTCGAAATACCTGTCTGTGACTTTCCGGGAAAATTTCCAGCCTACAGAGGATCACCGCCTTGACAGTCTCATAATCTCAGACATCCTCCCTTGACAGGGCCCAGTAAGCGGCTTGGGCCTGATCTGTCACTAAGGCGTCTAGCTGGTGGCTCCACTATTGCAATCCAGCCCCGTCTGGATAGCAGTCCTTTCAAATGATTCTATGTAAGCGTTGGGATCATCTCCCCGTGTCATTCAGGTCATCTTGAATAGAACGGCATTACGCTGCCAATTACTCTTGCTGGTGTGCCCCTTGCAACTGTTGCACATCCAGCACTTGCCCTATAGCCTGAATAGCCTAAGTAATACCGTGTGGGCTATTGCTGGCGGTTGCATCTCTGTCCCGCTCATGCCAAAAAACTTCATGGCCAATGCACCACTGTGATGAAAGGTGCTTTGAGTGGAGTTCCCTGAGTGATGTACTATCCACCAGATGTGGGACCCCTCCCCTCAACTCTGCTGCCATGACTTTGGTGTTATTATATAAAGAGAGAGGGTTCGGTGAAGATCTTCTTCCTGGGGGGGCTCCAAGAGAGGCAGCAGTACTCACGGTTCCAAATGTGATGTTCCACGGGGCTCTGACTCCTGTACACCCCGTCCACTCACCAACCAGATGGGCGTCAGAAAAATGGTGATTCAGTCATGCTGGCTTGACCACAGCTTGCCTCGAAGGGGATCCCACATCCGAGTGGGCTCCATTGGTACTGTCCAGCTGCCCCTTCTGCTTTGACGAGTAGCCTTCCCTCACTAGAGCCTGGCAAGCTATATGTGTGTAAGCTGGCGCCTACTTCAGTGCCTCTGACTAGGGCGCTTTGCTCTTACACCTCTTCTCTCTCTCTCTCTCTTTTTTCCCTCAAAAGAAATAGACCCCTGGGGAGGAGAGCAGTATGGAGTTGCCTCCTTTCCCCCAGCCTTCTACAGGAGGTTCAAACGCCTCCCCTGCTCTGCCTGCCGGCGCTGCACCGGCTGCACGGCTCCTCTCTGTTGCAGAAGCCTCAGTGTGTCTGGTGTGCTCCACACCAGCGTGCTCCCTCTCTGCCTCCTCCACCCCCCAGGTTCTAGTGGGGCTTTTAAATCTTCCCTCGGTTGCTGGAATGGCTGCTGCAATTGACTCAGCTGTTCCCTGCCCAGGAAAAGGCTGATTAAACAGCTGGCATAATGCCAGCTCGCATGGCTGCGGCCATGGTTCTTACTCTGGCTCTGGCTGCCCAGCGGGAGGTAAGTTTCCCCCGTGGGTGGCTGTTCCCTGTGGGGTTTGGGGCCTGCAGGGACTACCATCGCCCCTTCGGGAGCCTGTGGGGGCATCTCGCCACCACACTCCTGTTAACATGACCCTTCCACTACCCTTTATTTTTAAAAAAAGTGTGAACCCTACTTTGTTCCTGTCTTCGAATTGATGCAAGTCCTTACCCACAAAAGAACCTCCTAGATCTTGTATGCCAATTGGATATAGGCACTTGATTGAAAGTCTTAAGATTCAGAAAGAGGAAGAGTTGAAAACAATCCTTTTTCTCTAGGATTTCCTAGTGACTACCTCTAGATGGCATTTCACTCAGATGCCTCAGAGTGGCAATCTAAAATACCTGTATACTAACTGTCCTGACACCCTGTATAGGCATCTGCTAGGCCTGTGCGAAGCAGCTAGTATTTGCTTCAGATTTGGCTCATTTGGGGACAGTGATTCAATTCAGCGATTCAAATCACTGTCCCAAATTGATTCAGCCAAATCTCTGAATCACATAGGCCCCACCCCCTGCTCACTCTCCCAGCCCCTGCCTGCCCTGCCTGCCCCAGCTCCCGGAAGAAAAATGCCCCCACTCAGCAGGTCCTGCCAGGTGCGGGGTCAATCCCTGCTGCCCCACACTGCCCCACATCCCCTGACCCCTGCCCACTTAGCCCCACCAAGCCCCAGCTCTGGCCCTTTAAGAAAAAAAACAAACAAAAAAATTGTAGACTCACTGGTTCCTGTGCAGCAGAGGGCAGTTCCTGCTGCCCCCCGCCCCCCGCCGCCCTGCACTGCATGGGGCGCTCTGTCTTGAGCCCCCCAAAGCCCCAAGACCGCTGGAGGAGCTGGTGAGTCTGTTGGGGGAGTTGCTTGGGTTTTTTCCTTAAAGAACTGGAGTGGGGGCAGGCAAAGTACCCATGAAGGGGCTAGGGGAGTGGGCTCATGGCAGAGCCCTCCCCCAAGCAGCATGGGGCAGTGGGGAGCAGCAGGGTTCACCCCACCACCGGGCAGCAGCTGGTGAATGGAGGCTATTTTTTAAAGCACCAGGAGCTGGGGGCAGGTGGGGCAGCCATGGGGGGGGAGCTGGGGGAGCAGGCAGGGGGAGCAGGCAGAGGATGGGGACTGGCAGGGGTCCCCCCATGGTCCCCTCCTCCAGCCCCCCCAAGCCCTGCCCCCTACTTACCAGCTCCACCTCCCAACTGCATCAGACGGGGACTGTTCAAATCACTGAAATTCTCTGAATCTTTTCCAAATAGATTTGGAGAGCTTTGAATTGATTCAGACCTTTTAATTAGTCACCTGATTTGATTCAGAGATTCAGCCACCAAATCTCCTCTGAATCAAATCAGTACCCGAAGCTTCGCATAGCCCTAGCATCTGCCATAGGGTTCTGTTTTCCAGGCACCTGTATCCTTTATTAGATGGGGCCCTGGGAAGGAGGACTTTTCTGTGTTTCATGCTAAAGTATTTTGGATAGTGTCATAAGTCTACATTTCCTGCTGTGGCAGATTAACCCTTGACCCTAAATTCCTTCCCATTATACTGATTTACTTTTGAGAACTTTATTATTTCTAAAGACTGTTTTCCCAAGGAAGAGACTTTAGGTGAGGGTGTGATCTAACAAGCTGTACTATTGATTGGGAGATGTGTAAAGCCTGCTGTCAACTCACCTGATCAATGCTAAAACCAACCTGGCTAGTCACAAATTAATTGAATAAAAGACAAGCTCAGTAAAAAAAAAGCAATGATGTTCAAGGGAGGTTTTGGAGGAAGGATAGAAGGTAGTTGGAAAGAAATAGTGAGGATTTTTTTTCTCCTTTAAAATTTACTTAGACTGTGTATTGATTAATGGTATGGTACCAGTGCTGGAGTTCATGGTAATTCACCATTTAGCAAGACTGGACTTCAAAACATAAACAATAGTAGAGAAGACTGAAAACAGGGAAAAGAAGGAGGCATTTAGCTAAACATGAGGAAGAATTTGGTTTGAGGAGGAGGCTGTCCTATACCCTCCATTCCCCAATCTGCATTTAAGATAATTTCTCTGCAGCTAAGTCATACATCCTGCATGTTCTAAAGCAATGGTACAGATCACTGCAGGAATAAGGTTTTAGGCTCCTGCAGCCTGGGGATTATGTTCCAGTTTCCCTATATTTATCCACAGATTGAAACATACATTCCTTCAGCCATAAGGGTATAACTGGATTCAAAAAGGAATTAGCCAGATTTATGCAAGAGAGACTGATTAAGGGCTATTGTGCACAACAGCTAGGGAAGTAACTAACTGCTGGTGATTGGGTGGGTATGACAGGAGATGCATGACTACACCAGTGATACTCAAACTTTTTATCCCATGGGATGGATGAGTAGGGTCCCATCCATCTGGCCATGCAGAGTGGGGCGTGCGGCAGTCAGGCCCCAACCTGGCTATGCAGGAAGGAGAGGGAATGGCTTGGCCCCACTCTGGCTCTGAGGGGTAAGAGGATGTGGCCTAGCCCTGATCTGGCTGTGTGGGGGAGGGAGTGTGGCCTGGCCCTGATCCAGCCACACAGGGCTTTGGAATTTGGAAGCGGGGGGACTGTATTAATAGCTTCTGCGTCCCCATCGCCAAATTTCCTGACCCTTGGAGGGCCCCTGTGGGCCAGATGCCATGGCTCTGTGACCTGGATTTGGCTCATGGGCCAGGGGCTGAGCACTCTTGGTCTATACCACTCCTGGTTCTAAAGTTCTCCCTTATAAACCAGCAACTCCTTGCCAGTTTCAGAGATTGAATACTGGGGCTAGATGCAGGGGAATATCCAGGAGGGTGCAGTTTCAACTCCCCTTCAATTCCTGGTCTATGCAAAGTTTAAAACCAACTGCCTGGCAGCAGCAGCAGCATTTCTATTCAGGCAGCAGTGTGGGACTCTATTAACTTCGTGGCTTATTCTAATCTACCTGATTTCTTCTAAACACTTCATTACACAGGTGTTAACAACCCTTTGTCTGCCCTTTTTAATGATCTTGATGTTGTACTAATCAAACCAGCCTTTCTTTGACATTTCTGCTGCCTGCTAGCTGCTCCTGATAATGTAACAGCTAGTTAAGTGTAGCAGACTGTTTTTAACTGCAACTGAAAACAATAACTCAGGTGAACATTAACTTACGTGTGGGAAGAAAAATTCAGTGATGCACACTGGCTGCACTGCCAAGATGTTCAAGAAGGCTAGCTATTATTTTATGAATCTGAAAAAGAGATGTACATTTAACTTTAATGATTACAGGACTAATGAAACAGCATTTTGATTATTTGTGCCTTGTTTGTTGTGTTTTTATACATAGTAACAAATTAATATGCTTTCTAATAAAGTTATGTTTGTTTTGGCTTTGATTTTAAAAGGAATAATATAGCCCTGTCCTCCCTATCATATTAGGAAAGCATCTCATTTCTTTTTAACTGCAGAAAAATATGTGTTGTGTTATATGGGATGATGCACCACACCATCTGCACCTCTCTTTCAAAATCCTAGACCTGCCCATGGCATAGATGAGCCATTGGTCTGACCCATTATTAACAATTCTTATGTTTTCATATTGTCATAAACTTCTGCCAAATTGAAAAATCTTATTCTTCATGCATATTGTTTAGCTTTTAGAGAAATTAAGAGTCTAGTGAAAAGCTGGCCAAAACTGAAGGCTGAGCCTAAGTCGTCCACCTGACTTCTAATCTACAATTACTCTGCTATTACCATTCTATCGTGTATCATGTCACTAACAAGATATAGCTAATTCCTTGGACTGTGTACTGTTCTGTTTAATGGTGAAATAATAGTGAAGTCTTGATTGAGGGGTGTGGGGAAAAGGTCTTTGAACTGTATCAATACAGACAAAGTATAACTGTTTTAAATTTTCCTTGCACTTCTCCAAAAATCCCATTCAGAAATCTTGGCATCAAGCAACATGTCTTCATCCCGAGATGTATGGTTCACTTTCTTCAGCAGATGGGTTTACTTAGTGGGCTTATCATAAGACAGGGCACTGCAGACCATTCTTCAGTTTAAACCTTCAATACTACTGTCTCTTTCTTTTTCTAGTAAAGGCTATGCTATAAGTTACAACAAAAAAAGGGCAAAAAAATTATAGCTTGAATTTTTTGGAGGGAGCTCATTTGAATGATGTTGAATGATGGTATAATTCAACCAATCATCATACCTTGCATAAGCAGCACCAAACAACCATGCAAGCTACACCATAGTCTATGGGTCCCCAGGTACATCCCTTGGGCTGGTTTGCCTCCAGCCACCTCTACTAGGAGCTCTGTTTCCTGTAGAGCCAGGGTGAGAGTACCCTTTCCATAACCAGAGGCAGGGTTTATATGCCCAAAGCCCAGCCCCCTTCCAGTCATGTGAGCCTGCACCCAGGCCCCAGGTGCTATTAATTCCACCGTTACCTGCCCGTCCTTTTCTAGCTCTGGCTCAGCTCACTTGGGCAGCTCCTACCTGCTGCCACTTGGCTCTCGGGCTTCCTGCACTCTCCCCCGCCTCACACCCAACTTCCTTGTTACAGGGGCTGGGATTCCCTGTTACATGTGGATAATAATCCAGTGGGGCCCGTGCAGGCATTAACATAATCAGAGAAAAGGCAACAGACCAGTCTGACTGTGGCAACTACTTCCGGGAATAACATTTCGCTAGAGAATCATTAAAAAAGGAATAGTAAGCTAAAAAAAAATCCCTAGAAAATAGCTTCAGATTTTGCTTCTATTCCAGAAATGGATAATAATGCAAAATGAAATACTCTGAATGATTCTCCATTACCAGTGTAAATCTGTCAATTACAAATGGTTAATGTACTCTTTAGGCAGCCGAAGCCATTCCGTAATGGCTTCCCATTGTAAATGCAATTTTCAAAGAATCCCTACTCCGTACCCCTTCAGAAAAAAAATGGGGAAGGAATTTCATGTGTTGCATTTCATCCTCAGACACAACATTTTCTGGGATATCTCTTAGAAGGAGTTGGGAAAAGGAGTTTGCAGTTCAATACTTCCATTTTTACTGTCAATTGCATTTTGAAAAATGTCTGTTTTCTGCCTTAACATGGCTTCACATTTTGCTTCAGTTTATTGGAGAGGTGGGGTTAGTGGGGGAATCACAAGGTGTGTGTTCAATTTCTGCAAATCAGGCTTTAGTGTGTGTGAAGTTGGGGAAATCAAACGTGAAGCATCCAACATCTCTGATCACTGCTGAAAATCTTGGCCACTGTAGAGAATATAACAGAGGCTATACAGGGTGTGCATTAAGGTAGGCAAGGAAAGTCCTGAAATGGTCCTTAATAGATCTGCTTCACTGCCTATTTCATTTAGCACTCAGGGCCAAACATTACTTCTTGACTCCGTCCTGTAAAAACTCGCAATTTAGTTGACCTTGCAGGCAGATCTTTCAGGTTAACAATGCTTTGCTTTTCTTTTCTTTTCTTTTTACCTTAAAAACAGCAACACAGTCTTGATTTATAAACAGAAACAAGATTTCCATAGTGCTTGCTTTAATGAACATGGGAACTGACCATAGAAAAAGGCAATAACACCATTAGGAAATAAATAAAGGCTTGAAAACTCCTTCAGGGTGCACACAAACAACAGCTATCAGAAAGGACAGTCATATCGCTCAGCACCTCTTTATCAGTGTTGCTCCCAAAATAGGGGCCTGATTAAATGATCCATCTACAGTTTAAACACAAGCATCTTGCAAAGGCCTTTTCAAATCTGATCTTTTAGCCTTCTACACATTTATTGGGTAGTATTCGAAAGGGAGTCTGTTTCTTAGAAACTCCCAGGTCAGTTGATGATCATGTTTTGGTGGGCTGCTTCTGATTGGCTATGGATTCTTCTGAAACTGTGCGTGACCCTTTTTGTCACAGGATGGACACTTCCTAAGAAGTAGTTTTCATGGACGTGATTCCAATAGTTAGATGTTTCAGCAACTTATCTGGACTGTTCTGGAATAATGTTTATCGATCACCTTACCAGCAGTGATAGCTTCCTTATTAATCTAGAAGACTGGATGCCTTAGAGGTTGGTGATATGCTACGCAACCACAGTGATCAGCCATCCGACATACAAAGTGCCCTATTTTAAGCCTGTGCAGAGGCCTGTATTGTTTTATCATGAACTTTTAATTCAGAGATTGTAAAGTCCAAAGAAACCATTATGATCATCTAGTCGAACTTGTATAACACTACGTGGCCAACCCTACAGAAGGTTTTCAAGGCAAGGACCATGTATCAGCTCAGACACTTAAGCAAGAAACCATTTTTAAATCATTGATGTGCAGTATCTTTGCAATGACTAGAACAGTACTGTAAACGTAGGTGCTGGTTTTACTGGGTCAAATCCTGTGTCATTTATCTTTCACTTCACATAGGAAAGATGATGTTAACCCTCCTATCTTACTGCATGTTGTCTGCAGTAAGGAGTACCAGCTATAGGGGGTGGTATACTAGAACTACATTGATTTGTAAAGCTACTACTGACTTCAGTAGGAAGAGATCTTCACTGTTGCCAAGTACATTTGAAAACACGGCCCTAAATACACTCACCATTCTAGAGGCAGGGTTGCAATGAAATTCAGCTGAGGCTATTATCTCCCTCATTACATAGTCATTTTGCACATCATCACAGCTTAACAATATTTACTAGGGGGAAAATTAAATTAAAATATCTCGGATGAAGGGAAAGACATTGATACTAAAACTTCGTATCAGTCCGCTAACCATTTTGCACAGGCCATTTACAGGAATTGCAGTTATTTGGCATTAGTTTCTTAAAGAAATATAACCCAAGTAGTCAGATGTGCCTTTATGCATGCATGTATATATAGTTCCATAGATAATGCTTCAATCCTTCCATGTATTTTACACAAGTTATTTTAAATAATGGATGGGAGATAATCATTTTGGTCATTCTTGTACTTGCCAGCTGAGTCAGCTGTCTTTTCTGCTTTTCACTGCTATCAGTCTTGTTAGGCAGAGGCAGGCTCAGTGGCTTTTGGCTATGTTCCTGCCAGGATTCTGTGTGAAGGGAGGAACTCTGGACCATTTTTGTAGACATTTGTGAATGTGAACCAAAACCTCTCTTATATATAGCGCGCTCACACATGTGTAATGTACACGTACTTTGTTTCTATAAACTCAGACACTGCTAATGAATATGTAGGTATTTCTGTTTCATTTGCCAGATTCCACACTTGACCATGCTGAACATGAACAGTCAATATTGAGATTATACATCAATTTTAGCACATCCAATTAGTGGCTTTCTATAATCTTCATTGAATAAGTTCAGGCCTGGTAGTAGCCTACATGATATACCCAAGAAGGAAAGGGGTCTAATGGGTGAGTGCATACATATGATTCTCAACATACCTAATTTTAAAATACTATTACAGATGTTACAGGCAGTGCTACATTCAAGGAGAGAAAAAGAACTTTCTCTCTAAAGGGATATGTGTCACCTCAAAATGGTATTAAATTGCAGGAGATAATGAGAATTTTTTTCCAAGTCCCAGGGAAAATTTCCTGCTTAGTATATATACTGTGGTTTGTGGAAGATTTAGATATTTTTAAATGCTTCTGTAAACAGAGGCCACTGCATGCTGTCTACTTTTGATGTTTTAGGAGGTTGGGGTTATGAGAGCTGCAAGACTAAACTTGTGCAATTGTAGAGCCAGTTTGCTAACACTGGGTTGACGTGATTGGTCTGTAATGAATATACAGTGTTTCAGTGTCAAGCTGACTCAGCTCATTCAGTGGTGAGCAAGCATTTTTAGTAATTGTGCTTCTCTAGCTCTACTCCATCTTCATCTGTGCACGAGGGAATCTGGGCCAGAATCTCTGCAATTATTTGCTGATGTGAGTTTTGGATAATGCAATACATTCAACATATACAGCTCACCTGCAGTTCACTTCTAACTACTGGGCAGTTAGAGGCAACATCCCCAGAATGAATTATTATTTGAGTGCCTTTTTTAGGATTTCATAGTCCTTGTCAGACAGGCTGGGGTCCTGTGACCCTGGCACTCGTTCCTGCCACTGGCAGGGGGTCAGACTAGATGGCCTGCTTTAGGCCCCTTCTGACCCTAGATACTATGATAAAGTGAGGAAATAAATTATGTACAAATACCGAGTACATTGGTATTTCATGATTTTTTCTAAATGCAACATTTGATTATTTTTAAATTATTCACCCAGTGCTAGTTACAATTATAAATGAAAGACTTGAGTTTCACTTTCTAATTCAAACTAACCATTATCAATTAGTCATGCACAATTAGAAGTACATGCACCTAATGTTTCCCAAATATATTTTTAGCAATAAAACTTTTCAAATGGTGAGATGTGACACTGCATCTGTGTTCAAATCATGTTTGGCAATTATGATTTCTCTACTTAATTGTCATAGCAGTTGGCTTTTGCAGTCTAATTCATCTTTCATCTCTTTGATATCACTCAGATTCCTGGGTTCATGCCATTTTATCTTACTTTTGGGAACAATTTTGTCTCATTCTTAATGCTCCCTCTAGATGATTCCATCACATCTATGCTTTTTACTTAGTCTGTCTCGTTTTTCATTTTAAATCCTAAAATTATGCATTTTGATATACTATCTTTCAAAAGCACTCTATCATTTATTTCATAGTCAACTATACTTTTTTTTGTCAGACATTTGACCCAATTAATGGTCAGTTTCTAGGACTGATGCTGTATTTTTTCCTATTAAATTTCACAGCAAAAATTAAATTAGGTTTATTTTCTTCTTTTAATAAGAGCTCTTTGTGTTTTGTCACAAATGCTCTGATGCTATCAGTTCAATCATTCTGCATAATGTTATAATGCCATGGTAATATATTTATTTTCTTGTGCAGATGGAATGGGATTTTTTATATCCTTCTTTCTGCAATGGTGATTCTCTAATTTGATAATTGCCCCATGCCTTTTATGTAAGGTTCTTTCTCAGCACATCATATCTACTTCAGTTTGTCTGCAGCTGCACACTATCAGCAAGCCTCTCTGCTTCTACGGGCCTCAAGATCCTAAATGCACAGGTCATGCAGAGATCAGTAAAGATCCTCCATTATCTCCAAAACTCATTGTGATTTATTTTGGGATAGGGATGTTCTTGCTGGGGCTCTACTGCATGCTTAGCCCACAGGGATGTGGCCAATCTCATGAAAGTTATGACATACTTCCATTAGCTGTTGTGCATAACGTCCCTATCTTTAGGGAAATGGTACTATGCTGACCGACAGTTTGGCAAAAAATTGAACACTTGTCAGTCCCTAGCTAATTTTTTTTCTCTAAACCTTAAAATACTAATGAAAGTTCAGAGAAAATTCCCTTGAAAACATAGAGATTCAGGCTTCACTGATAAACTCAATCATCTTTGCAGCTCAAAAAGAATAAATTACTAATCTGTATCCAAAGAAGTAGTGAAACCTCCAGAAATGATGGAACAATAAAGTTTACATTTGAATATTAATGAGCTTTTTTCCTTCAGCCCTGGAATAGATCTGAAACATCAACATTTCAATAAGAAAAATTACCTGTCTTCCCAGACTCCTTTTCTTTTTATTTGCCAAAACATAAAAGTAAGCCTTACAGCTTACTTGCTTGAGAGGTTCTCAACCTTGTTAGATTCAAAGCATTATTTGTTAGACTTAATATAGTCCTTGGACAACGCCAGTCCGTAGTGTTCAATAATTTTTTTGGATTACAGGAAAACAGGTCCATTCTTCTGTTGCAAAGAACTTGGCCCACAGTGGGTCAGAATATTTTTGACACTATGGATTCCTGTTTAAAATATCTCATAGTCTTGTGGTTGAACCTGGTCTTGGTTTAGTCATGTTTGCACATTTAACAGTGCTAACATTACGTAGTACAACAGTGTTGAAAGCATTTCAAGGCACTCCAGTGTGCTATGGCACCCTGGATGAGAATCATTGCCTTAGAGTCAAGGCTGAAAGTGTGGTTCAGTGAGGCCCAGTATGATGCCCCCAAACACAACACAATTTTTTTTTTTACAAAAATAGCGTACTGTTGCAGCGCACCTCGCTGCCCCTCTCCTTGTGTATAGAAAACTGCTGGGGAGAAGCCTCAGCAGTGATTAAGCAGTGCAGCTGTGGGTTGCTGGGGCAGCCAAGGAGAGTCAGCTGACCTAGGGGGCAGGGCTTGGCCCTATAAAGCCCAGAGCCAGAGTCAGGCTGGCAGTTCTCTGCCAGCAGCAGGAGGGGTAGGAGCTGCTAGAAACAGTAATGTGAGTGCAGCTCACAAGAGCTCCAGAGGCTGGAGCAAGGATGTGGAGCGGTAGCCAGGAGGCTTACATTGTTATGGCCAGGTGCCTGATGTTTGGTTATAGCCAGGAGGCTTGGGTTATGTTTTGTTAGTATTGTATTACACTGGTGGTTTGGGTGAGGCTGTAGGGGAAGGAGGAGGCCTCAGCAGGGACCCCAGCAGTGTGGGGAGCCCTGGTGCCCGGGAGGGCATGATTCTGCGCCAGAGGGGCACAGCATTACGGGGTGACAAGACCCCAGGCCCGAGAGGGGCAGCTATTGAGAGGCCCGAGAAAGGGCAGTATTTTTAAGGAGCCCAAGAGGGGTAATGAGAAGCCTGAGAGAGAGCTGCGTTGAGAAGCCCGAGAGGGTAATACATGCTGAGAAGCCCGAGCAGGGGGCAGTATTTTAAGGAGCCCAGATGAGGGGCAGCATTGTAAAGCCCTAGAAGGGGCAGGTCGAGCCGGTAAGGCTAGCGCGGCACGAGACCCCGGCCAGAGGCTAGCTGCTGTGATAGACCCTGGGAGAGAGAGGAGGTGCCCTGTTGCTAGCCCCTAGACCAGGGCAAGTGCTATGGTGGTCCCCAATTTCGCAGGGGGATAGCAGCACAGTACGCCCGGCCTTATCAGAGGGTAGCCATGCGGTGGGCCTAAGAGACCGGAGAGAGAAGGCCCAGAGTGGGCGAGTATATAGAGAAGGCCCAGAGCGGACACTGAGAGCCCTAGAGAAGAGGGCAAGACTGAGAGCCCTAGAGGGGGCCAAGCATACGTCTGACACACCAATGTCCGGTACATCTCAGCGAGGCTTGGGACGTGGTTTCAGGGGTGGTAGGAGCCACATTTGGCCCTAAGGCCAGGGTGCCTGGAGTGCACCCATCATATGGGGGGAGACATCCCGGTGGGTCCAGGAGATCGCAGGGACGAAGGTCCTGGTACACCGCACCCAAGGCGGTAATAAGGCAGCCTCCCAACCTAAACCTATTATCATCAAAGTCGTGGTGGGCAAGAATTGAGGGTGCCTTGGGCCAGACTTGGCACTGATGGAGGGCCTTCAGGAGATCACAGGCCACCTGTAGGACCCCGCCATGACATGTACCTTTACGCATAAAAAGGTAGCCTTTAATTTAAGGCTACATGTTGATGCCATCCTTATCCTGTGAGCCCCACCTGACTGTTATTAATCACATTTTATTTTCACAATATGCCAGCGAGACATGGTATACTTGCCTCATTTTACAGCTATAGGAATGGGGTAGGGGATAGATAAAGTGATTTGACAAAGGAGACACCAATTTTTGCAGCTGAGTTAACAATAAAGTCAAGAATCCCAAGTTCCTGTCCAGGTCCCTTACGACTACGGCCCTGCCAAATTCATGTTTATGTGATTTATTTATTTGTTTGTTTGTTTTTATATTTTTTTTAATGGAAACCACAAATTTGGTAAGTCCCCCATGAAAAAGTATGGGGATTATGATACAGCAGGAAAACAGTGCAGGTGAGAGGAGGGAAAAAAGGAGCTGCAAACAGAGGCAAGAAGCCCTAGAGTCCTGAAGCACAGGGGAAGAGGAGGGGAGGGAGATTTTTGTGGTGGAGCACAGCAGCTCCCCCATGCCTCTAATTGGTTGTGGGGCCCTAGAAGTCCCACCCCTTCCTGGAAATTAACAGAGGGTCACCTCTCAAACTCCAAGGAGGGGCAGGAGGGTCCCCAAGCCCCTGATTGACCGAGGGGTCCTGTAAGTCACGCTGTTCCTCGGAGATTGACAGATAGCCATCTGTCAATCTCCAGGGAGGGGAAAGACTTCTGGGAGCCTTTGGCCAATCAAAAGCTTGGGGGAGGGTGGAGGGGGGGCTGCAGCCTGCCGCAAAAATGGTACCAGATCAGTCTGTCATGAAAATGACACTGGATGCTGTGCCGGGACCACAAAATACAAAGGCAACTTCTGTGAATTAGGTAGGTAAACCATTATTCTTTCCATAGCCATCCAGCCATTCCCTCAGTGCTCTATAACACCTTTGTCACTTCCAGCACTTGCACAACTTCCCTTCTGCTTCCTGGTTTTGCTTCCTAATTGCTGCTCTTGCCATTCTTTTTCCAGGTCTGGAAAGAGTTTGTCACTAACTCTGTCTCACCATCCTCACCGGCTTTACTGCTTGAAAAAGATCCCCTCCTGTGCTCCTTGGACATGAATAACTGATTCTCACCCTACCAGTACATACCCTCTTGAATATCAGTGTCAATAGATTGCCCAAGTTCAGTTTAAATAAGATAACTGATGTCCCCAGAGCTGGATATGTTATTGTTTTCAGGGCCTCGCTGCCTGGTTTTATACCAAACAATGGTTTGAGAGGGCAGTGGGGGTGTTATTTGTTCATTTTGTTTTTTGCATCCCTCAGCACACTGGACACCTGCCAGCTAACTCAGTGAAATAGCCTTGAGCCAGATGAATATGTATGGGCCTCCCACTCACAAGTTCTGTCATATAATAATCTTCCCCTCTGACCTTCCACTTAAGGCTCTCAATGAGCAGACCTCTGACAAGCTAGTCTTTCTCAACATATAGGCAGAGGGTGCTGCCACAGGCAATGACCCCAAGCCAGCTCCACTATTCTGTTACTTTAGCTTGGCCGCCACTGACCTGGACCAAACACAGTTTAATTCTGAACTATGGGGAAGATCCTACTGTCCCCCAGAGTCACATGCATGTCAAGAAACCTGAAGCAGTTTACTGGGGTCCCAGTAACATATACCTTTTAGGTGTATTAGATCCATCTTCCCATAAGGCAATTCCTGAGTCAGAGCTAAATAGAGCTGGAGAAGCTGGAGAACCTCTTCAGTTCTCTAATCCAAATCCTACTCAGGATTCAAGAGGATAAAAGACTAATATTTCCTATTTAAATGAAAGATACTTATATTACAATATTACATTGAGATACCCATCAGGTCAAGGCCCTATTGAGCTAGGCATTTTTCTTATAGTATAAAAATAGGCTCTGCATTAGAGCACTTAGAACTTAGGCTAATGACAATTCAATGGGTAGGTGACTAGAATGAATGGTGGGCGTTATGAGAGAGGGAGAATAGGGTATGCAGTGACCCCCAGGTTCAATAAATACAGGCATACAATGAAGAAGAAGTAGCAACAATGAACTTTACTGTGGAGCAGTAGGCAAGCTCTGCATTTGCTTGGTCTCTGTAACTAACTAGCTAATTAATTAAGGAACCATCTCTCAATTATTAACTTCCTCAGACTCCTTAGTTAGGAAGCATCTTTAAATTACAACTTCTGTGACTACAGGGAATCATTAGTATGAATGTACTTTCACATTGTGCAGCTGTGTGAATGCAATGATATCGCAGACCATGCCACTTGAAGGAACTGAACTGGGATCTCTAGATCAAAAAACATATGCATCCACCATTGGGTCTACAGACTGAAGTATTTTAATTTGAGCATATAGTTGACTCAACCATTCTCCGTGACCTCACCACTAGAAGGCAACAAACCTAGCTCTGTAGGTATTATAACAATGGAAGCCAAAAGGAATATTTAGCTGTTTTTAATTGAAACTTTCACATTCATAAGAATCATCATAAGATGATTCAGAAGAAGTTTAGGGATGCTTACAGGTCTTGCAGGCAAGGTGAAATGCCTTTAAAGGTGAAGACAAGAAGCTTAGATATGATCTGAAGAGGAAAGGAAAGCTCAACTGAGTATAGTCTTTTTAAGTAAACGAGGTGATATTTAAAAATTCTGTTTTCAATTAAATTTGAACCAGGCAAAGCTTTGCTAGATAGAGCTGAAGAAGGAAATATGTAGGCCCAGATTAAAAAAAAAAAGGAAGTGTTTTTGACCATTCTATATCACTTCTAACTTAAGTAGAAAAGTTTATAAAAGTTTCCCAGATACATATCTTTGCCAGATGAGATGTTCCTAATTATTCAGCTTACGGTTTTGCAGTTCCTTCATGTCCCCCCAAAAAGTGCAGGCCAGTTCTTATTAAGGGATTGCATTTCTGAAACCAGTAGCTTTCTAACATAAAATTGAAGTTCACTTTGATCACTAGAATATCACATTATATTCTTTATAATCATTTAGAATATCGTCCATATCAAGCGAATCTAGCAGAGAGAAAGACTAGAATATTTTGTTTGGCTACTTTCCTTTTATTACCTAAGTCCAATCCCTTTTGAGTTACAGTGTATAAATATGCTTATAGATTTTTCTACATTATTTTACTAATGTGCAGCTGTTTTGTCATATACACATACAGAGCTTAATGGTCATCATTCAATTTGCTTACCAAATTACCACTTACTTACCACTTACCCCACCCCTTCCCATTTGAAAGCTGGTTGATACACTGATGGAATTCAGAAAATTACTGAGACCTTGGTAGTTGTCCTCTGTGTTGCTACCCAGACAATGCTCTTCCAGGTTGTAGCAAATTCTGTGTTTGGCGCTCTGATTAAAACACAGGAAGCCTCTGGCTGCCATGAACTCCTTCACATTAAAAAACAGCTCTGTAGAATGATTAACCTATTTGAGCTGTACCTTTAGAACAATTTATTCTCTTTTATGTAGTTTGTTTAGGTGGAATTAAATATTCTGTTGAAACACCTTGAACATTTTTTTTCTGCAGTCTTGCATCCATGTAGTTGAGATGAAACTATATTCCATCCCTTTTTTCTTTCCAGACAAATTTCTGATTGCAAAACATGTGCCACCAGGTAGCTTTCATTAGGTTGGGTTTTTTGGTGTGTTTTTTTGGTGGGGAGGGGGCTCCTTCAATGGGTTTTTGTTTGGTTGTTTTAAAAAATGAATGAAAATCCTGAGAGGTATATTTTAAAATGATGTAAAAGAACAGACTTTCCCCTGCCTTCTACTTTCATAAAATGGGCGAGGGTAGCAATGATAGCGAGGGGGATGATGATTTATCACACTGATCAGTGTTCAAAAGTT
The DNA here is from genome assembly GCA_030014935.1 of Caiman crocodilus. NCBI lineage: Eukaryota > Metazoa > Chordata > Crocodylia > Alligatoridae > Caiman > Caiman crocodilus. The sequence continues at coordinate 5,182,405 of JAGPOW010003316.1, read as the reverse complement.
AACAGCAGGGGGCATTAGTGTACCAAAAATGAACATGAAATCTGTCAAAAAGGTGCTTGTGAGATGCAGCAAGATCAGTATTTGAAGTCCTGTTACAGCCTTACATGATTATGCTTTTCAAAGGTTACTTTTGCTCTTCTGGCTTGTAAGGTGTAGGAAGAGGCCTTTTTTCTGAATTGAAGGGATGAAGAATAAACATAAAAAAAAAAAAGAGAGGAACAGGTATGGAAGCTAAGAGTTAGTAAAGTAAATTCATTTTTCCTTTGTATGCCCCTGCTCTTGCATTATTTGCTTTTGCACATGCACCGCTGTACCACATTCATTGCCTTGTTCTGTTCTCTTTCCTTTCCAGGCATACTAGGTCTACTCTTTAAAAAACAAAATTACTTCAGGAATAATTTAATATGGAAAAATAATACCTTGACTTTAGCCTGACTAGTATTTTGATCTCTGTTAGATCTAAAGTTTGGCTCTTGACTTCAGTCAAGTTTTTGATCAAACCTTCAAACTCTGTTCCAGCAAACGACTTGAGCACACACTTGATTTTAAGTATAAGCATTGCCCCACTGACTTCTGCAAATCTACTCTGTAGCAAAGTATCTGCAGGCAGGATGTTTAATGTGAAAATGGGTCAACAAGGTAGCAGAGACCTCGTAATGATTACTCTGATCTTCTTCCTGTTCCTTTTTTTTTTTTAAGAACTTCTAAAACTCATTTTTCTTTCACCACCTACAATGGATGCCCCAGAGGGAAGCCCATATCTCTGGCAGCAATTCCTAAATCCTATGAAATGTATGAAATCTCTCTCTCTTTCTCTCTCTCTCTCTCTCTCTCTCTCTCACACACACGCACACGCACACGCACACGCACACGCACACGCACACGCACGCACATGCATGTGCACGTGGAATAACTCATAGTTACTCTATATTTGAATTTGGACAAACAATCCTTTCCAAATGTTGTTACAAATATGGCCCTCAATGGTTGGTTTGACAAAGTGTTTCTGTCACATTTCCTTTTTCCTGCCTAAATGTTCAAACAACACATTTTTATTCAACTGTTTTTGTTTGAAAGAGCTCCATTTTTGTGGGAAATTTTCAAAATGATTTGAATGAAAATTCAATTTTGGTTCCTTCAAATTATTTATTTTTTGTTTTTATCCACCTTTGAAAACTGAAAAAGCTTTTAAAACTTTTGTATTTTTAGATTTTCTATTTTCACCCCTGCTTTTGCCTCTGAATCAACAGAAAGAACATGTGTACTTAATTGTTGTTACCTACACCCATTCCTGACTTCTGCCAATATACTCAGTATTCGGTAGATAGTGTAGATGAGTACTTTCCAATCTATTCATGTTAAGTATCCTAGCTGTTCACTTCAAGTATTTGATATATGTATCTGTCACAAAAATTACCTGGTATTGTTTCTGTTCCCTGAACAGATAACTGAAAGAGGAAATTAAAGAAGGCTGAATAATGTGTTTTAAATGATAGAATAGAATATGAATTGACTCTTCATCTGATATGGTCTAAAGCACAGCTGTTAACCAGTGGCCACACAGAATACTCATACGATACCCAGGCCTGACTATACAGGTGAACTATGAACACAGCATTTGAATAGCTGCACATGTCCATTATCACCAAGACATATTGCCCATGGGCAGCATCCTTTGGAGAGGAACGAGACTTCCATGCAATTAATGTTATGACATAACAAAGTTATAACTGTACTTTGGCTGGTAGCCATCATCTTTTTGATGGGAAAGATGGAAATGGGGCTATAGTATTAGTCATGCCTGGATCAGGCAGATATGAGCTTGCATATTCTTAGACTGAATGTAGTGCCATGCTTCTCTTAACAATTTCCTATAGTGCTCATCTTGACCTTTTTCGTTTCTGAGCAGTATTTCTGGTAGCTATGTCTGAAGCTATTAACAGGGTGCATGCTTCATCACAGGAATTAGAGTCAGGTCCTTTGGGTGTACAACAGCACTTACAACTTCCCAATTTTATAAAAGTGTTATTTTCTCTGTTAGTTTTTCATGGCAACAAAATTCCCAGTCATTTACATTTGGGGTTACATTGCCAGTAACTTATTTGGTTTTTAGTTTTGGTTTATTTGGGGGGGTTTGTTAGGGAGGGGGGAACTGGGGAGGGGTTAACAGAGTGGCTTTTTTTTGCATACCAGCACATAAAAATAGTTTTGAAGCATTTATTAAACAAAACACAGCAAAACTATTCGATACTCAAATGGGTCAGTCACATTTCTAGTTTAAAAGCATCTCATAATCCCTCTATTTCTAGCTATAGAATCTTCTGAAGGAAAAAAAAAACAGCTACTTGTTAGGCATTGGTGGGAATCAGTTTAGATATGAGCTCTCAGTGTGTGTGGTTAAAGGATGAACATATATTCCTCCTAAAGAGAAACCATGCACAAAGGGGGAACAGAGAAAAAGCTTGTGAGCGTGATGTTAGAAAACCACACATGCCGTGCACAACGACCCAGTTAACTAATCCAGGAATCACAGCTTTGGTTCATCTGGCCCTGGAAAACTTCTGGAGACCATGAATTACTTTCATTTTTTTTTCTCTGACTGACCAATCTGTGGAAAGTAAAATTGTTTTAACTGAGAACAGGCTGCTTTGGAATCCCTTTGGGTTTGCCAGGGTGTTGCAAAGTGAATCTCTATCCATTGACTCAGCTGGATTCTTCTTCTCATAGTATCATATCATAGTATCTAGGGTCAGAAGGGACCTAGAGCGGCCCATCTAGTCTGACCCCCCGCCAATGGCAGGAACGAGTGCCAGGGTCACAGGACCCCAGCCAAGTACCTATCCAATCTACTCTTGAAGATGCCCAAG
>JAGPOW010003316.1:5111151-5179438 GCA_030014935.1 Caiman crocodilus | reverse complement strand
ATCAACAATGACGCCAAGATCCCGTTCCTCCACCGTGCTAGCAAGAGGGGAGCTTCCCAGCCGGTATGTGTGCTGGGGGTTGCCTCTCCCCAGATGCATTACCCTGCACTTGTCCACATTGAATCCCATCCTGTTCTTGTCCACCCACTCCTGCAGTCGGCCCAGATCCCGCTGCAGACACCTCTCCTCTGGTGTCCCCACCTCAGCCCACAGTTTGGTGTCATCAGCAAACTTGGATAGCTTGCTTTCCACCCCCTCATCAAAGTCCGCGATGAAGATGTTGAACAGCGCAGGCCCAAGGACCAAGCCCTGGGGGACCCCGCTGCTCACATCTCTCCAGGTTGAGTACAACCCATCCACCACCGCTCTCTGGGAGCACCTTGTCAGCCAATTTCTGACCCACTCAACTGTGTAGGAGTCAATGTCACAGCTCCCCATCTTTTTAATGAGGATGGGGTGGGACACCATGTCAAACGCCTTCCTGAAGTCTAAAAAGACTTCTTAAATAGAAGACAAAGAGAATAGTGAGAAAAGAATAATGTGTGTACAGTGGAAAACTCCTGCAGGATAGTGAGAAATGAAAGGTAAGCATTACATGCACTGCTGAGATCATGCTATAAAGGTAGTAGTGATAATGTTCCCTGGCTCCCCTTCCTCAGACAGTGTGGTCAGGACATATTCCAAAATAAAGGAGAAAAAGGCCCAGTGGTAAAAAGTTGTTCTGCTATGTCTTAGGGTAGAGCCACATTCAAAATAGTAATGCTGTGGAGCCATGGGCAGTTTCACTGTCGAGATATGAAAGTTGTCTCAGAAGAGTGATGTTCCAGAGGGGCGCCAAACTTGTCTCATCAAAAATACACGATCAAAAAAAGTTACATGTGGTCTTTACAAGAACATTTTTTTCCCTTAAAATGGCCCTCGTCTTTACTAGGAGCAATTCTGTAACCACAGCATAATCATGGAAATAACAGAACATTTAGTTCAGAGAAACTCAGTTTACTAATTCCTTTTTCTTTATTCTGGGTTTATTTCAACAGCAATCTGACTATTTTATCAATGCCAATTAACTCATCCTTTATCCACATTGACCACATTCAGATTTCAACTAAGGGCTCAACATAAAGATACAACAGAAGGTACAAACTTCAGTAAATGTTGTTTGTCTAAAAGCATGGGCACTTATGTAACTGCTCTGTTAAAAGACCACTGCAAGTGTACTTTGGGAAGGGCTTTACTCCCTCTTTGACATGCATTAGCAAAATTCCTGATCTTTTTGTTATCCAAGAACCAAGAAGAATCAATAATGGCTTCGCTGTCATCCATTGATAAGGCATTATAGGACATAAAACGTATAGATCCAGGATATTAGCACTTGGTATCTTGGAGGGCAGATAGATCCAATACTTCAGGTAAGACAGACATGCCATGCTGGACAGACATGCCATGCTATGTGATTTGCTTTTATTTCAGCTTGGCCCACTGCCTACTAAAAACTTGCCACTCCCTGTCTGCAGAAAATTACAATATTCTTATTTTTGCTTCAAAGAATATGGCATCTTAGTCATCCACATTCAAATATTTGATCCCACTCATAGGTGTGCTGCATTTCAGCAGGCTGCTGATAATATAATTGCTTTTCCTGAGACAAAAACCAAGGTAATTTATGTGATGAGTTCTTTTGCTTCTAGATTGCCAGTGATTTTAGGGGTGCATTGACTCCACATGTTGCCATAGTTTCACCTGCAGTTAATACAGAGGAAATGTCTCCTAGTCAGAAACAGTTTAATCATCAACCATATCCAGATGGTATATGACTGGGCCTGTGTGGTGATCCAGATACTTGGGAAATTTCCAGGTTTTGTTTATGATTCATCTGGTTTTGACTCGACTGCCTGGGAAGAGAAAGTGTCTCAGCATATAAGAAAAGTTAGCTTTAAATAGCATTTTTTGCATTGGAGGTTTGGAGATTTTGGATGCCTCTTTCATGGGTAGTGTCCAGTAGGACATTTGGTCATAGGCTTGCACTCATGGATCCCTATTTGGGCCCCTTGGTTGTGTCATACAAATGATGGATCATACGGACATTTCATGAGTCTGACTGTATCTTATTCTAAGGCTATTTGTGGAGGGGTTGTGGGGGAGAATAGAATGGGTTGGACAGAGCTTTTCTAGCAGCCTGTGGAACTATTTGTATTCCTGATTTTAATAATCAGAAGGATGTGAACTGTCACGCTCTCCTTTTATATCAAGGCCACTGACATTTTACAAGCAGGCGCCATTCTTGCAGCCAAGAACATGGGTACAGTGAGTGACAAGAACGTCTTTTTGGCATCATGAAAATATGCTTCAAATATGGGCACCAACAAGGCACACCATGTCAATGCACAGTGTGGTTCTACACTATGTCCCTGTACTCAGAAGGCTCCTACTTCAGCATGAAGTTATAGAGGGTATTCTGAAGCCAAGAGAGGGCATGGCTATAACTCTGGGCAAAACATGTTCCAGATTGCATGTCCAGCAAATTTTGAGATGCTCTGGTAGAGTTATGACCACATTAGTGTGCCATGTGTGGGAACGTGTTTGGTTACATGAATGTTGTAGGACCGTTGGCAGCTATGCTGTGTCACCATGCTCCTTAAATAATATTGTTTTGTGGCCTGTTGCTTTCAGATCACTGCCATTATGATGCTCACTTACACCCAGTGAGAAACCCTATTAACAGCTAGGCAAGAAGCTGTGTTCTGTGGCTACTTGAGTAGCTCTTTTTTTCTCAGTTGATAATGCTCAATCTTTTAGCCCTTTCAGATGGATAAGTAGCATGGAGCTGGTCTGTGGATCAGATTGGGTGTCCTGCCCACAGATCAGGTGTGGGCCCTGTTCTACCTCCTTTTGGCCCCACACAACCCCATGCAGCTCCATGCTCCACACTGTTTCACTCAGCCTCACCCCACCCATTCAGTGCCCCCACACTGCCCCATACCACTTGGCCCCTCTCAGACCCTGTGCCGCTCTGCACCACCCCATGCTGCCCCATGCCACTCAACCTAGAGCACAGGGCCATGTTATCCAGCCAGAAGGGCTGCCTCCAGGTCCAGAAATCTGACAGCAGGGGAGTGGCAATTAGCAGCCACTGCTCCCCCACCACCAAATTTTCAGACCCTTGGGTGCCCCATGGGCCAGATAATGTGGTTCAGTTGGCTGCATCCGGCCTGTGGGCTACGGTTGAGCAGCCCTGCTCTAGATAGACAGAATGAAGGCTAGGGAAGAAATAAGTGAACTGACTTGTGTAGGATCATGCAGCAGGTCTGTGACAGAGCAAGTATAAGCCCCAGGACTCCATTCAGAGTGCTCTGTTCACTGTATCATGCTGCCCCTCTAATATTGTGTCATCATGTTATAGAAATAATTTTAATATGAGAACAGAGGGAGCCCTTGGGTATCTTCTTGCTGTTGTCACTGCTGTTGGCTATAGCTTATATAGGCATCCATGAGCTAGCTTTAAGCTAAGGGTGCAGTCATATGACACTCCATTTCTATGGAAGAATTTAGCCCAGATTTAACCCTGTAGTAAGTTTACTCTATAGTAAGGAGCAGGCAAATGGCCAACTCTCCCAAGCTAGCTGCCTGTGAGGTTGTTACAACAGAACCTGGCTGCCAGTTGCTGAGCAAATGCATATTCTGGGACGAAGCTGAGTAGCAAAACAAACACACGTGTCCTACAAAGTAACATCCCCATTTCGTAAAGTTACTTCACATTTTTGAAGAGACAACTTTACGTTGGACCTGAGTGATTTACTATGTAATAGGGTCATACATCATATGTCTGTTCTATTTTTCCTATATATTGAAATCAATTTAATATATAGTAAACTATGTACTATCCTAACTAGCTTAGATATTGATGGCAGTGTAGCCATAGCAGCATGGAAGGTCTTTATGAGATGCAAGACCCACCCAGGAAGCTAGATAACTATATTTGTGTAGTTCATGCAATCACACCTAGTTTAAAGCCCCACACATGTTAGTTGTCAAATAGGCTGTGTAACCTAGATTTGTGCATAATCATATTTTGGATACTCTATTTGGTAATTTTGCTGTTGCATTAACAGTTTTATCATTTATCAAGGTAATGAATGACATAAACACAGACCCCTCTGTTCTGGAGGAGCTCATAAGTTCCAAAGGATAAGCAATAGGAGGATGGAAACTGCAAGTAACTAAAAAAATTAAATTAGAGCCAGGGAGCTGTGCCAGGGAGTTTTCCACTTATGCAAAGATACGACTCAAGTGGTTAACAGAGTTAAATAAAAAGGAGAGAGAGTGGAATCTCAGAGTAAAATAATCAGTTACTTAGGCAAAGCTTTTGCTTGGATTTTCGAGTACCGTTAAGTAGGACAAGATTATACTGTCCATCAGCCATGGGTTTATCAAAAGCTGGTGTGAGCTTGCATCTGCCCTTTGGTCTTGTACTCTAAGCCTGTCCCAGAGGGCAGCAACATTTTGGAAGTCCAGTTCTTATGGAAAGATAATCGAAACAGCATTAATACTATCATACATGTGGGATGGGAGAGCAGGTCTGCTGAAATGTATTCTGAAAGCAGTTTTGTTTCACAATTTATTTTCTTCTCCTGCATCGGCAGCTTCAACAGATTCTCTCAAGTCTGCTCTTAAGTTCTTAGCTTTATGTGTGGTTCAGAATTAGCCTCCATTTGCCCAGACTGCTGATCCTTGCTGCTCAGGGCTTGGTTCTTACATCTTATCCCTCCCACTAAATTCTAGTAGGGGATTATGCATAACAGGGGATTACGCATAAAATTTTCACCCCAGGCAGTGAACACTGAAGATGATGGACCAAATCATCTACTAGTTTAAATCAAGATTGCTCCCTTAAAATCAAGGCTACTATGATCTGTACCACCTGAGAGAGAATCTACATCTTCTACTAGGAAACGAATAAAATATATATCTTCTGATCACCTGTAAGCACCTTACACAGTCTGAGGGAGGCAGAAAACATGCAGAATTTATCCACTTCATTTTTACAGTGAAAAAAAATGTCTAATCCAGCAAACTCAGTGGGGGATTATCTCTTGTTCTGCACTAGTTTGCCCTGCCAGCTCAATGGAGCCACGTTCTTGATTGATCTTTGGGCAACACTGGGCAGTACAAGTATGATGCAGGGAAAAAAGGACTGGTTGTATCTGGGCCTTGTTGCACAAGACCCTTAGCACATATTAAAAGCACTTAACACTTGAGTGTCCACACATTCAGCCAGGATAACGTGTTAAGTGTGCTTGCATCATAGCTAAAATGTTGAGCTAATGTCAGACTGCTTCGTGGAGATAAGACAATCAATTACGTTCCTAGGCAGGTTGTGGTTCCCAGTCCCAGTATTGCACATGAGTCTCAAACTGCATTCAATGCTGTCCAAGGGCTGAGACCAACAATCATCTAATTGTTGGCCCAGCCCTGAGACTGACCTGGAGTCTTTAAGACCAGATAGAGATGTTACACATACTGGTGTAAGTAATTAGAAACTAATCTGCGCCTGTAACCAAAGAGAAGTTCAGCACACATAAACCAGTTTAAAAATGGTGGAACCTAGTCTAAGATAGACCTGGATGCGTGTGGTATCTGACGCAAGAGATTTAGGTTAGACCAGTCTATCCAACTTCTGTACTAGATCCCCTAGTGACTCAAATCAGGTACCAGTCCTCTGGCACCTCAGGCTGCTTTGCAGGTCCCCACTAACACCCCCCCCACACACACACACAGGGCAGTGTGCTATCCTCAGCTCACACTCATCTGCTGTGCATAAGCAGGCTCTCACAGAGCCAGTCGCAGTCAGGAGGCAGGGCTGGGGGCCATGCCAGCTCTCAGTGGTGGTCTGGCAGACAGGCCCTGGCGCCAGTCCCAGCCCAAGCCAGAACAACTGCAGGAGCCACATGGGGGGAGGCTCTGCTTCCCCCATTGCCCACTTCCCAGCATGGCTTACAGCAAGTGCAGCCCCTAACCCTGTCTCCTGCCTGAGGTTGTCAGCCAGTCAGGGCAGCAGGAGAAGGGGGGAGCAGAGGCCCCCATGCACAGGCCTCCCCCAGCTTTACTGGCTTGAGCCAGTCCACACAGTGGGAGCCTCTGGCCCCCTCTACCCATGGCTGCCTGGCCTAGATGACAGGCACAGGCAGGAGGCAGAGCTGGGGACTGCACCACCTGTCAGTTGGACCAGGTAACAGGGGAGGAGAGGGGCTGAGGTCCCCCCAACTGTTCTAGCTTGAGTCTGGGCAGGCCAGATCCACATGGCAGGAGCCTCCACTACCCCCCATCCCTGACTGCTTAGCACTGGTGTGGGTGCAGGGCTGGGGAGAAGGGCCACACTGACCAATCAGTGGTGGCTGGCTGTTTGTCTGGGCTTGGCATTATCCAGCAGCCTGCTAGGAGGTGTGCAGAAGTGCCCTCAACCTGCTGGCATTGGCCAGTGCAGGCAGCTTGCATGTCCCATCCTGTCTCATCCCCCCCGCATCACACACACACACGTACAGACATTCAAAACACCCAGGGTGGAAGTGGTTTAAGTTTTGTGCTGTACTCTAAGTGGCCACCACCGTGCAGCCCCAGCCCCCCAGGCATGAGCCAGAATATCCTGGGGAGGCCCATGTGACACTGGTGGGATCCAGTGGCAAGGGCAGCACCTTATCCCAGACTTGGGTGCCCAAGCCTGCCTCTGCCCTCTGCCAGCTACAGAAACCCAGCTTGGGAAATTGTAGTAAGCATTACTGACAGGCAGCTCAGAACATGTTCTGACTTTTGATAATGCCCACTGCAATCCAAAAAAAATACATGCTAAGTGTTCTACGTCACAAGGCCCTTTGGCTGGACTAATCTGTTAGAGAATGAAACCCAAAGTATCAGCATCGTTCTGTAGACTGCTATAATTGGATTGGATGCATTAGCCTTTGATATTTTACGGAGCCAAATCCTACCATCATTTTTAAAGATGAGAAAATAATGGTAAATGGAAAGACAAGCGTACTAGAAGCGTACAAGCTTCACTAGGCTATGTGAAGCTTTGGGTGGTGATTTGATTTGGAGGAGATTTGGCCTCATTCTCTGAATCGGAATTGACTCAGGGGACTAATTTAAAAGGTCTGAATCAATTCAAAGTGGAAAAAGATTTGGAGGGCTTTGATGATTTGGACAGTCCCCGGTGGCTGCACCAGGGAGCTGCAGCTGGACCCCAAGCTGGTAAGTACTAGGGGTGGGGGTGGGGGGGCAGTGGGAGGGGACCATAGGGGGACCCTGACAGCCCCCAGGCCCCCCATGCCTGCCCCACCCACCCCAGCTTCTGGTGCTTTAAAGAAATCCCAGTGCTCACCAGGTACTGCCAGGCTGGGGGGCGATCCCCACTGCCCCACACTGCATTGGAGGCTCTTCCACGAGCCCTCTGACCCACATCCTTTGCTCCCCCAGTTCCCCCATGGATGCCCCACCTGGACCAGCTCCAGCCCTTTAAGGGAAAAAAAATGGAAAAAAGCCCTGGGACTTGCCACTTTTCAGAGCCAGGTCTATGAACTTCACTTTTTCAGCCTCCTAGGTACAGAAACTAATGGACTCGATACACACTGTGGAACTGTGACACACTGCAACCTGCCGGACATCTGACTCCCCAGGCACCTCTCCACTTTTGCCTGTGCTGCTACACCCCCTCCATTTCCATTTTCACTGACTGGCTTTCTTGCCTGCATTGCATGCCAGCCTCTGGCTTCTTTACTATTCCTTCCATCCAGGACCAGAGGATATATGAACTGCAGGTACTTCCACAGCCTGACAAAGGGTTTTTCAACCCAAAAGCTTCCTAAGATATAGTTCTCTAACTATTCTGGGGTTTTTTCATAATAAACATATTAACATAAAAACACAAGATAAGCCATCACACACGAGTAACATATATCCATCACAACATCTGTACTTCTTGCGTTCAATTCCTTTATAAAAAGAAAGGCATTGTGAGAGTTTGGCTAGGCTACCAGAGCTGCTGCTGGTGTAATTGTGCTAGGGCTGCTCACAACTGAGTTATTTTATACTTGCTGCTGTTCACAGTGGTAGACTGTAAACAGCAGCTGGTATAAGGGCTGTAGGGGAGGAGGAGACCTCACTGGGGCACACTGCCATGTTGTGCAGAGGCCCCAGCTCCAGGAAGAGTGCACCTGAGCACACACACAGCCTCACCCACCCATGTCGAAAGTTTTGCCCGCCTGCAGCCAGAGGCACAGGGCCCCAGAAACCAGACTCCTCCTGCACCTATCTCCTTGACAGCTGGCAGGCTTTGTGGCTTTCTACTGTTTTATCATGTTCCAGAAACATTTATTTAGATGGGCATTGAAAAGCCAATACTTCCACCAATTAATCTTTCCAAAGTCCTTGAGTACTCCTTGCAAACAGTCAAATAAACATATCACTTTGTTGGAGTGGCACTGTCCATCTAGAATAAATCATGGAAGAACTGTGGCACTGCCCTAAGGAAACATAACTGTGTGAAAAATATAATTACAGTCTTACAAACACGACGCATTCCTCATATGCCATTACTAACCCAAGGGAAATTAATTACCTTGGAATGATTAAAAGCAAATAATTTACCCTCATCCATTGTTTCTCTATTCGCAGTTTTAATAATGCATTAATATACCAGCTTCTAGAATCCTTTTACAGCAGTAACTGCTCAACAGGGGAGCTGAAAACTAAAACAGGTGAGATCCTCTGATGAGAACCACTAAAACAATTTGAATACATAATATTCCTTCTCCCTGACCCTCACACATGTCCCCATGCTTTCACAAAAAGAACTGTGTCTATCAAAAGCAACCAAGATTAACTTGAGCTAGCAGAACTTGACGTAGGTATGTGGAGCTTACAGCAGTTTACCCTTTCTAAATGTACCTATACTAGCTAAAAAGACTTTCGGCAGGATCTGTCAGAAGAAATGTGTTTCCGCGAAAAACCAAGCTTCATGCTTTTTCCTCACCCTTCCAGGAAATAATCACAAACTGACATATCTAAATCATGTTGAAGAGGCTTCATAAAATTATTCTTCTCATCTAAGCTTGTAGGCAAACTTTGAGATCAAATGGATTCTTCTGTATATCTTAAAGTCGTCTTGTCTGCCACCTCCGTCAGCTTGGGCATCAGATCAACACTTTTCCTCGTGGCATGGGATTCCAATTAATTTATCTATTTAGAAACTCTTTGTTGGTTGTGAGAGCCAATCAGGAACACCAACAAAACTGTTTTTGTTGTTGAAAGATGTTGATTTGCCAAGAAGGAATTTCATGTCAAGAAGAGATGCACTCCTTTCTTGACACAGCAATAGAAAAGGTCAGTAGTCAGGAGAGTCACCTACTATTTTGCAGACGTAGATTCAGGTCTGAACTCTGCTGTTCTCCTATCTCCAGTGAGAGCCCTAGCTACCAGGCTTCCTGGGGTTGGTTTCTCTCTGTTTTTTCATGAAAATGTTAAATGTTTTCTCTCTCGTCCTAGTGTGGGCATGTCTACACGTGCATTGACATGCTTTAGTTAATGTACATTAAATCTAGTAACTCCATTGTGAGGTACTAGGAAAATGAGCATTAGCCTATCTTAACATGCATTAACTAAAGACCACATTTTTTTAGTGACACTGAATGCACATTAACCTATTTTAAAGTGTCACTGAAAAATGTGTTATTAAATTAATGCACATTAAAATAGGCTAATGCAGATTAAGTGTCACTTAAAAACCATGCTCTTTAGTTAATGCACATTAAGACAAGTTAATGCGCATTTTCCTAGTACCTCACACTGGATGGCTCCTATACATATGCACAGAGCCTTCTCTGACATACTGGAAATCCAGCACATTGGAGAAAACTTGATTAATTGAGTCTGCTAGAGCACGGAAATGGATGCACTCCTGCATCTTCCGCATCACATGCATCAATGTCAGCACGCGTCTCCACATTGAAAAAATGGCGGTGGGGCATTTTGAAATAAAATGCATTTGATGAGCTTTAGTTCAAAGTATCCCACTACCATTTCTTCAGCATGGAGATGCACAGCAACGCTGATGCACAGGCACTTTTAATTAGCATGGATTGCTAATTAAAGCACCCAGGGCCACATCCCACAGCACATATGAAAGTGTCTAGAGGTACTGGATTTAATGTGCACTAACAAAAGCACATCAATGTACATGTATATACACCCCACAATTTTTAAGTGAGGCTTTAATGCTCATTAAAATAGCCTAATGCACGTTAAAGCACATGTGTAGATGTGCCCAATTGATGCCAAAAATGTAATCCTCCCAAAGTGGAAGTATAAACCGCTATTTCACTGTTGATGAAGCTGCAAAATGTTTGGTTTGTTTTTCCCATGAAGAAGCTCTCATAATAATTTTCAAAGAATGTCTCATTTATTGCACAAGCACTTCATATCAAACTACTTTTAAGAGTGTTCTGTCTCAACACTAAACAGCAGTAAATTAAAGCAATCACTCAGGAATATATGCAAAGAGCACCACCATCTTATCCTGCTCCTTTGTAAATAGTAAGAGATAGAAATCTGGCTGAAAATTTTCTAACAGGCCCTTTTATTTTTTCATCATTTAGAAAGAGGAGAACATTTACATTAGGGTAGTTTTAGTGGTGATAAGATGAAGAAAAAGGGGTGTGTGTAGATGAAACAGAGGCCCTAAATTGAAGAAGAGGGTTTTAAAAAACACTGCTTCAATTTCAGGCCAATTAAACTGCCGTGTTGTGCACACACCCCTCTGACTTACCTGCCTCTCAGGAAGGGAAGGGAGGGCAAGCTGGTGAAGGGTAGAATGGTCCCTGGACTGCAGGGGGGGAGCTGATGCTTCCCTCCGCAGCAGTGGTTCCCTACCCCGCCAGGCAGCACCCGCCTGCAGGCACCTGATTCAGGCAGTCCCAGGTAGCATTGCAGCTGCAGAGGGAAGCATCAGGCCCCCGCACAGCCCAGGCAGGTAGGCAGGGTGCAGCAGGGGTGGGGAAAAAAGATCAGGATCACTGCTTTTCTTGGGCAAAGTCTGCTTCCCTGGGCTTCCGTCAGGCTGCCTGCAGGGCTTCCTGCAGAGCCGTGGAGCTGCATGGAGCCTGGTGCTTCACTCCATGGCTGTAGGGGCAACAAACTAATACTCCTCTGAAGAGCTTTAGTTTGCTGTGCCCTGAGTCATTTAAGGTGCATTATGCTGCTGAATTTCCTACAGTAGCTGCAGTTAATGCACAATACACTGCCAAGGTGTGTGAACACCAACACCATTAAAGTGGTACAAAAGCATTTAGCCCACTTGAAAATGTTGTGCACATACACCCCTTGTTTCATCTGCACCTGGCCAAGGAAGCAATTTAAAAAAGGAACATAGGAAGCAGTGGATTTTACAGTATTCCTAACAATAAAGATCAGTTAGACATCAGAATAGAACATCAAAAAGAAGCAGTAAAATTGCAGATGCTGGAGGTATTTATATTTAATAGGATTTAGTAGGATAGTCAGGATTTTTCTAATAACTCTGACAATGGTGAAGCTGCTGATAAACAAAGGAATAGCTTATCATACTGACCTGTGACTGTTCTTGTTTCACCATCCGTTTGGTCTTCTCTTGTTCTTTTTTATTCTTAGAGTGGGCTGTTTTGTGCAGGGACAGTCTCGTTCTGTGTTGGAGAAGTACCTTGTACAAAAGGGTCCTGGTCCATGATTGCAGTTCCAAGGTATTGGGGTCATATAAATAATGCTGTTGTGAATTAATTTTGATAGGGAACAGTTCTGCATTTTCAGGTGAATGAACCTGATGATCTAAAAGGTCTTTTCCATAAAGTGGTTGTCAACAACATTCCCCGGTGGTGGGCTGGACTGTCCCAGTGCAGACACTAGGGATAGGGACAGACATTACACATAAACCAGCTTAAGTGATGAGAAACTGGTTTAAACCTGTAACAGAACAGATGTTCAGTACACATAAACCAGCTTGAAAATGGCTTAAACCAGGTTTGAGATAAACCTGGTTGAAAGTATCAGATTTAACTGATTTGGGTCAAACTAGTTTATGCAATGTCTGTCCCAGACCCCTTGCTGATTTAAGTTAAACCAGGCGCTCCCACCATCTCAGCATGCTCTCTGGGCCGGGCAGAGCTCTTTGCTGCACAGCAGAGCTGGCCCCTCCCCTCTGCTCCCTGGCTTTTTGCTCCCCCACACCTCAAGCAAGGATTCCTCTGTCCCCTCTGCCTTACGCAGACACACAGCATTAGGTACCGGATCACATGCTATCTACAGTCCGTGCTGTGGCAGACAGGATAAAGGCTAAATCAACAGGTAGCTGGTAATGTCCCTCTGTTGTTTTCTTAATGGCGTGATAAACACTGAGTTAGGAGTGATAAACACTGTGTTATCAATTCCCTGCTGGGCTGGGGGGTGGGGGGACCCTCCCCCAATAATCAAAGCATCCTGCTGGGGCCTAACCAGCCCTTCCCCATCTGCCCCTCAGCTCAGCACCATGGAAGGGAAAGGAGAGCTGCTCTAGCACCCCTGACTTCTAGCATGAGCCACTGAAGACATGTGCCTGCATTTTTTCAGTCCAGAGGGGATGTCTTTACAGTTACAAACTGGTTTAGCCTAGTCAGGTTAGACTAACCTGCAAAGATTGACTCAATTCAGGCTCAGGATTTTTTAATGTCTGTCCCTAGCCGAGGGCTTCTCCCCACTGCCCAACCAGAGCAAAAGTGAAGCTCTCTCCAGCCCAGCCATACCACCACACCAGTACATGAACAGAGGCTCCCCCTCCGCCCCTCGTTGAACACTACCAAAGTCTCCTATCACTGAAGCCCCCTGATTTCACAGCCCAGATACAGCCCACAACCCATAGGCTGCTGTCCCTGACATAGTGTCATTTTTGAAGAGGTGTGATGCAGACGTTTCCCCTGTTGTTATAACTGCAAGATTTCTTTGCACTTAACACCAAAAGGAGCTCTGGTCATTAAGAAACAGTGCAGAAAGCAGACAACAGATTCAGATTTTCGAAATGGTTCAGTTTCTAAGAATCAGATTGAAAATATTCTGTTCAAAGTAAAAATATTTCTTTGATTTGGTAATTTTCCATGCAAAGAAAAAAATGAGGGGAAACAGTTTTCAAGGAAAAATATTGTTTGATGTAACCCAACTTTTGGCTGGAATTTTTTTGGGTTTTTTTCCGGGGGAGGAGGAAGACAAAAAATTGCCTCCAACTCTCCAGTATATGTTTGTACAGAAACAAGGCACTGTGTTCTATTGGCAACAACTTCTGCTCCCTAACATCACATTCTGCGTTGTTTTAGAGGCCATGGTTTTATTCTGATAAATGTTCTGATATGTCTGTCATTTCTTTTATAAAGATACAGCTTTCTCTGGATTAGACAAACTCCAAGAAGTCACTTGGATTTTGATTATTTCAGTAGTCTCCCACATACCTAACACAGGTTTGTTTTAGATATGATTCATAATACGTTGTTTTATACTTCTAAAAGTATATAAAAATGAGCCTAAACATGTCACTCTCCTAGTCTAAGAGAAGTTAGTACAAGTGCACTTCCACACTTCAGTATTTTAGTATCACATGAGATTGCTTTCACAGTGATGCAGGACATCATTTTGAAAATGACATGTTTCCAGATTCGGTGTAAAATTGTATAAGTAACATCACACTTTTTTGTCTTCGCCTACAGTCAATTAATGGAATCTCTGAGTCCTTCCATCACCCTTTACAAGCATGACTGGCATCCTAAAACCTGACAAACTGCAGCGCCTGACTGAAGAGATCACAGAATGATCCATGTTGTCAAACACTGGCAGATCCGTGGGAGGGTAACACCTACGTGCTTGTCAAAAAGGTCTTGTGCAGAAAATGTGGAGAGAAAGTGACAGAGTTCAGCAAGCCAGTTTGTATCAATTGTGAAGATACTTGGCTTTCTTGCTTATGCCAAGCTTTTTATTAGGACTTTCATTTTTGCACTGTTTCTTTTAAATGAGTGATACCATGGAATCTTCCTTCCCCTTTTTTTCCTCTCCCCCTCCCCCATTTCTCTTTACTGACTGCACCCTCCTTTGATATGTCCTTGACTTCCCAAAAGGTCTTTTCTTTTGTTTTCTGCTGCTGTAGGCAAGAATCGTGACCCATTTCTCTTGGTAGCTAGAATACATTTAGACATGTATACCTTCTCTCCTCATGTACTCTCCAGATGTAGCGTTTGTATATAGACACAATTCTTTTTCTAATTGGTTAAAAAGTTTACTATATAATAAAAGTTGGTCTTATTGTGAAACTGCAAGGGAAGGATGTGTCTTTGGCACTGTTACCTATAAGAATTCAATATTTACTTTGCTGGTCTGGTAACATTTTCTTCAATTTTAAGCTTGTAAT
The DNA here is from genome assembly GCA_030014935.1 of Caiman crocodilus. Classification (NCBI taxonomy): domain Eukaryota; kingdom Metazoa; phylum Chordata; order Crocodylia; family Alligatoridae; genus Caiman; species Caiman crocodilus. The sequence continues at coordinate 5,164,995 of JAGPOW010003316.1, read as the reverse complement.
TCCTTAAAAAGCTCTGTCATTATGCATTATATGGCATTCCAGGAACAGTAAATGCCCCAGGATATGTAGTCCATCTCTGCTACTGACATTTAAAAGAAGTAGTAAGTCAGAACAGACTAACTGTTAAATTGACTATGCAAAACATTGATGTGTGCACACCCTATCAGTTTTGATATCAGATTGATTATAACAATAATACTGCTGTGACTGTAAAGCACATTAGTAATCTTTTGGTGGCCTGGCTCAATTTTTGTGCATATATTATGTACCAGTGCCCTCTGCTGGAATTAAATTGATAGAGCTGCACACAGAAAAGGGAAAAAACATAGGGTTTATTGCAGGTTACCCATATACTCTCTTTCACCCAAGCATACATGCTGAAGGAAATCCTCCAATTTCTTTAGTTATTTATTTTTACCAGTATAGTTTGAACATTTTCATAACTGGAGAACAGGTATAAAAACTCATGCCTTGAGAGATGAAGGTGCAATCCCACTTTTACCTAAAAAGATTAGGACGTGCCTATTTTACCACTTCTTCCTGTATAGAACTATATAATTGGCCAGATGCATTTCAAAGAGAGAACGAAAGGGAATTCCATATTACTTGAACCATCAGACATAGGTTAGATACTAGATTTGATAAACTACTAATCTGATTGGTCCTATTGACTCATATTGAGGGTGAAATCTCAGCCCATGTCCTTTAGATTCATAATGTAAAGGAGTCAAGTCACCTTGGCCTTTCCCTTTTAGTAGAAAATGGGTACAGCATTCCAAATGGGACACCAGATCACTTTAGATTAAGGACTACTGTTCATGATTAACTATCTATTCAGCACTTACCATTTGAAGTCATTTCCCAAAGCCAGAAATGTGGCTATTTGCTCCTAGTTGGATGACTAACTCTTTTTCAAGAGAAAAGCAAATAGCAAGTGACAAATAATGTGCCTCCGGTATGATTTTATGAAGCTTTGTATTCATAAACATTTTTAGGAATCATCCACAGGTTTCTAATATTTCCAAACAAGAATCAGTACAATCTCTTGTAGAAAAATATTGTATAAATTAACTACTCTATGAATGTAGCTGGTATTACTGAGTCAGCTCTTGTTATCTGACCCACATATCTTCAAGTATATACTTGAACATGGGTGTGTGTGTATATACATAATATACACACACTTATTGTTGATTCCTTGTTATTCTCAATCCCTGTCTGTGCCTACTTCTCTACATCTACTTTTCCCTGTACATTTTTCACTTGCAGGTTGTATAGTTTATATGTCAAAGTGCCTATAGTTTCTATTGACAGACAAGGTTCTTTGAGTAAATGTGATTTTTTTTTTTATTATACCAACTAAATAGTTGAAAAAATGTTCTTTGCAAGCTTTTGGGCACAAACACCCTTCTTCAGGCACAGGGAGAGTCTGCTGGTGTTTTGTGCTCTCCTGGGTGGAAAAGAAGTGTAAGCCAATTCTATTGTTTTTAATGGCTTTTTTCAAGACTGCCCAAGTCTCATTTTCAAAAGTCACTGAAATATTTAGCAGTCTCTCTCATGGACTTTGAATGAAATTCAGACACTTGTGAAAATCTTGGACTCCTTATTTGTCACTAGGCCAGCACACTGAATCCAGTCCTTCTAATTTTAAGCGTATTGACAAATTCACATGCTATTCAGCAAGAGCATCAGTAGGAAAATAATTTACTTTAATTTAGATAGCAGCAGCTTAGTCCTCATCTTCCAAAAACACCACCTTTTCAGACATGGCTTCCATCTCTAAGAATATTTACAAAGATATCTGTCCCCAAGCCAACCCTTCTCATCCCATCATTTCCATCCCACATACACACGCGCACACACACACACAGATGTTGAAAGAGTTTGGCCAGGTAGCTCTGGGTATTGGGCAAATGAGTTGTGTTGTGTTGTATTGTGCTGTGGCACAAAATGAGGCCCCTAGCTTTCAATTAATTTCTCTCAAGGTCTCAAGTGCAAAGCTAAGTACACATCAGCAGCCGCTTTGCCTATTTTCATTAAACTCCAAAACTATTCTTCCCCTCCCACAAGTTTTCAGCTCATTTATTTCTCCAATATTATTTTCACATATTTTTGCCACACTATCTTCCTTACACTGTCCCATTTTACAGTGACTTCTTTGAAACAAGCTCACTTGTCGAAGCAGACAACAGCTTTACTGATCACATTAGCCTACAGTTGGTGCTCATGAAAACGTTCTCCCATGCCGTCAGCAGCACGCAGTAAGTTCTGTATAAAACTTGGGAATGGATCCTCCCTATGGACCTCTCACTGCTGCCATGGGAACCACGGTAATAGGCCCATACAGAATAGACATGAATGCCAAGAGATTAACAGTAGGCTGACTCAGCCTGGATAGAAGCTCCTTTACAACTCCGACTTCCTGCAAAGGTATTCTCATCCTGAGCAAACGAGGTCTTTGCAAACTGTTGTAGGCTTTGATACAATTGTCCTGCTTGAAAACAATCTGTAGAACCAAGAACTGAGCAAAACTGCTGAACAGTGCCCTCAATATAGTTTAGTAATTCTTGAGGTACTTGTTCTTCTCAAAGACCTCTTGAGGCTGTGTCTACAAAGGAAGCTCACTTGAAGTTCTGTGCCAAAGCTTGTAACCAGTTACAATAAGAATTTATGCTAGAAAGCCTGTATATAAACAAACCAAAAAAGGGGAAGCCACGGGTTTTGGGTTTGTTTGTTATGTTCTCTATTAGTGCTGGCCACAAATGGAAATTTAAGTGGCATCACCATTTTTGTGTCACAAACCAGTTTTCTCATGAGGTTTGTGTCTTTTTTTCTCCTCCCTCCTCCTCCTTGGAAAGATAGAAAACCTACAGAAACCCTATTTTGACTCTCAAGTTTTTCCCTGTGGACAGTTAGTAACAAATGGTGAAATGCTTAGGAGTTTCTTGGGAAAGAAAGATTTGTTCATACTGCCCCTTCAGCTTTCCCAAACCAGTGTTCACAACCTGCCTATTGTGTTATGTTTGTCATGCTAACCAGGTTTCGCTGTGCCTGTGTATGGCATGTGCCCCCTAACTTGATCACGTGCTGAGTGCAAAACATGGCATGATAGCAATTCAGCCACCTCCCTGTCCTACGGAAATTGTCATGGCAGCAATGACCAGTGGTGGTAGTGGTAGATGAACTTCGTCCTACCATTGTACTGTAACATGGCAATAGAAGCCATGTTATAACAACAGCAGAACCATCACCAATGAGAGATGGTAAGGACCCAGCTAGCACAATGGTATAATGAGAGGAGCACAGTCTTATTATGCATGACTGGCAATAGGAATAGGTACAAAGGTATTCAGATCATGAGAGAAGGTACATCTTACTTTGAGAAAAAAACATCACACCCTGGAGACAGAAAAAATGACACGCATGTAAGGAAAGGAAACAAGACAGAAAATCTGTGGTCCAACTGTCCCTTTAACCATCACCTGTAGCACCTGCCAGAGAGTCTGTGGCTCTAGGATCGGCCTTCAATGGACTCATCTACTACCTTTTATTTGACCCATGGGAGTGATCATCCTCAACAATGAGGGATTGCCAGTGATGACAATTCAGATGATACATAACTTGTTTACCATATATCAAGTCTATGATATTCTTAGAGACATTGTGTTCCATTCATGATTCTAATTTTTTGTTCCAGGGTCTAAGCAATGCTGTCCACAGCAGGTGCTGGACTCTGCATCAGCCTTTCACTTGACATTCTTCAGTCTACTTCCCCTGACTGACCGCAGTAAGCCAAGAAGAGCCCAATCCCAGTATATGCTGAACAGCCTAGAAGCAGTGGATTCCACTGCATAGTCTGAGTCACCATGAATTCCAGAACCTTAACAATGTTAAGGACCACTGGCATCTATCTGAGCAGCATCCAAACATCATATACAATGTCATGTCTCCTGTGTACCAAGCATATAATTTCCGCCCCGCAGTCATTGGTCAAATTTAGCATTGCAAACAATGGGAAGACAAATAGAGTAAGAATGTCTGCAATAAAAAGAATCATAGAAAGGGTTGGAAGAGACCTTAGGAGATCATGTAGTCCAGCCCCCTGCTCAAAGAAGAACCATCCCCAACTAGATCATTCCAGCCGGGGCTTTGTCAAACCAGGCCTTAAAAACCTTCAAGGATGGAGATTCCACCACCTCTCTACGTAACCTGTTCCTGTGCTTCACCATCCTCCCAGAGAGAGAGTTTTTCCTAATATCCAACTTAAACCTCCCTTGCTGCAACTTAAGAACATTGTTCCTTGTTCTGTCATCTTCCACCACTGAGAACAGTCTAGCTCCATCCTCTCTGGAACCCCACTTCAGGTAGCTGAAGGCTGCTATTAAATCCTCCCTTGGTCTTCTGTTCTGCAGAATAAACAAACCAGTTCCCTCAGCCTCTCTCAATAAGTCATGTGCCCCAAACCCCAAACCATTTTCATTGCTCTCTGCTGGATTATCTCCAACTTGTCCGCATATTTCTATAGTGGGGGGAGGGGGGTCAAAACTGGGCACAGTACTCCAGATATGGCCTCACCAGTGCAGAATACAGCAGAATAATTATTTCCCTCAATCTGCTGGCAACACTCCTAAAAATGCAACCCAGCATGCTGTTAGCTTTCTTGGCAACAAGGACACATTGCTAACTCATATCCATCGTATTGTCCACTGTAACCCCCAGGTCCTTTTCTGCAGAGCTGTTGCTTAGCCAGTCAGTCCCCAGGCTATAGTGGTGCGTGGGATTCTTCTGTCTTAAGTGCAGGACTTTGCACTTATCCTTCTTAAACCTCAAGAGATTTGTTTTGACCCAATCCTCCAATTTGTCTAGGTCACTCTGAATCCTAAGCTTATCTCCAGTGTAACTACTACACACCCCTTGCTTGGTGTCAGTCATGAACTTCCTTAGGGTAGAGTTCATTCCATCTTCCAGATTGTTAATGAAGATATTGAACAAAACTGGCTCCAGGACTGAACCCTGGGGCACTCCACTTGATGCTGGCTTGCCAGTTAGATACTGAGCCATTGATTACTACATGTTGAGCCCAACAATGCAGCCAGCTTTCTATCTACCTTATAGTCCATTCATCCAACCCACACTTCTTCCGCTTGCTTGCAAGAATGCTGTAGAAGATGGTATCAAAAGCCTTGCTAAATTCAAGGTATAGCATATGCACTGCTTTCCCTGCATCCACAGAGCCAGTCATCTCATCATAGAAGGCAATCAGGTTGGCCAGGAATGAATTGCCCTTGGTGAAACCATGCCAACTCTTCCCAATCACGTTCTCCAAGTGCTTAGAAATGGATTCTTTGAGGAGTTACTGCATGATTTTTCTGGGGTCTGAGGGGAGGCTGACTGGTGTGTATTTCCCTGGATCCTCCTTCTTTCCTTTCTTAAAGATGGGCACTGTATTTGCCTTTTTCCAGTCATCTGGGACCTTCCCCAATCACCACGAATTTTCAAAGATAATGGCCAGCAGTTCTGCAATCACATCAGCCAACTCCCTCAGCACCCTCAGATGCATTGCATCTGGTATCATAAATTTGTCCAGCTTTTCTAAACAGTCCCTAACCTGTTCTTGCATCACTGAGGGCTGCTCACCTTTTCCCCAAATTGTACTGTTCAGTGCAGTAGTCTGGGAGCTGACCTTGCCTATGGAGACCAAGGTAAAAAAAGACATTGAGTACTTTAGCCTTTCCCTCATCATCTGTCACTAGGTTGCTAGGTTGCCTCCCCCATTCTGTAAGGGACTGACACTTTCCCTGACCTTCTTCTTGTTGCTAATATACTTTTAGAAACCCTTCTTGTTTGTTCCCCTTCACACCCCTTGCTAGCTGCAACTCCAATTGAACTTAGGCCTTCCTGACTTCATACCTGCATGCCTGAGCAATATTCTTATACTCCTCCCAAGTTGTTTGTCCAAGCTTCCACTTCTTGTAAGCTTCCTTTTTGTGTTTAAGCTCACTGAAGACCTCTCTCCTAAGCCAAGCTGGTCACTTACCACATTTGTTATTCTTCTGCACCTTGGATGCTTTGTTCCTGTATCCTCAATAAAGTTTCCTTAAAATACAACCAGCTCTCCTGACTCCTTTCCTCCTCACACTGGCTTCCCAGAGGATCCTGCCCATTAGTTCTCTTAGGGTGTCAAAGTCTGCTTTTCTGAAGTCCAAGGTAACATGTGCATAAATGCAATAAAAAGCAAGTGGTATGGAAAGTGAAGAAGCCTACTGTTCCTCAACGCAGTAGTCCCAAATTAAGGCCATTCCTACAGTAGTGCATTATAAATTAATAATCTCTGTGGATGGTAGGCCAGGAGTTAAGTACAAATATACCATGTCAGATGGTGTCCAGTCCTATGTCTAAACTGAACAAAACAGATTAAAGAAACTCAAATTAAGTAGTCAGTGTAGTATAAATGTGTTACATTATTTTAATGCATACTTGCCACAGAACCCAGTTGCCTGAATGTTAAATGTATGACAAACATATGGACTGCTGCTATATTTTTATGATGGAAATTATTGCAATTGGGGTATTTGCTATACATAAATTACTGAGCTGCATTATTATTTATAGTTTGGTTTCAGACTAATTTGGGGTGAAATCTGTAGGAATTAACAAGTATTGGAATGTTTTTAACCAAACCCCTTGCTTTGTAGCCTGTTTTTTCAAAAGCCTTTGAACTGTTCCTGGGTGCCATTTTAAAACTCCTACTGTTTCTAGTCATAAAAGAGCATCCAAGAGTTGTTTACTTACCGGCACCAAAGAGATCTGCACTGAAACACTAGATTTGCCATACAGTATTTCCTCCCTTTCCATCATCCTGAGCCTCTCCTTTAGAGTCAAGGCTGTAATTGTAGATATTTGCTAAAATGTCCTTACCAAAAGGTCTCTTTAAAGAACAGTGCAGTTCCCCTCCTGGGGCTATGCTCCTTCCACCCCTCTGCACACTGAGACACTATACTACACCACCAGATCCTTAGGTATGAAAAACTTGAGAGAGGCTTTATTTTGGGACTAAGACGGTAGAGTATGTTTATCAATAAATAAATTAAACCAAGCAATCTATATTAGCAGGATAGCCAGACCAAAGCTCTACAGGGAAACATCAGCATCTTATTTAAATAAGAAGCAGAGCCTGCATATTGCTGAGTGCAGCTTCCTCTCCCTCCTAATGCAAAACCTTCTGTCTTTAAAGTGAAGACATTCCCCATAAGGCTTTGCTAAAAGGAGAAGGAGGAGGGAGAAAATTCCTCTTACAGCAGGGCTGCAGGAGCCTAATAACCTTAATTGACCTCAGGTGTCTCACTGTTCCAGCTCTGTATCTCATCTTAGCTCATTTTGCAAGAGCTACTTAACCTAATTACAGAGAGAAGAAGACAACTCAAGATGGCCTGACTAGCAACAGGGGAGAAAAACAAACCAAATATGTTTTTCTCCTATAGTCTCCTACCTGATTTTTGACTGATTAAGCAAATGCTTACAGTGCTAGAAATGATAACAAGCTACTGTGTACATAACAACAAGTAATGGGGAAGCAACACGTACACCAAAATGCTCACATTCACACAGGCAGACTAAGTGCTTTGGGTAAATGTGGTATCTGTTATTAGACCAACTAAATATTTGGAAAAATTGTTCTTTGCAAGCTTTCGGGCACAAACACCCTTCCTCAGGCATACACACATGGTCTCGTTTTTTCTTTTCTTCAGAAAAGCACATCAGTTCAGGGGATGACTTCATGAAGTATATAAACGCTTTGCTGAGTTGGAGCGGGCAGACCTTAAGCAGTTTCCTCAATTTGAGCCTGGAAAAGCATATCCTTTCCCAAAGCATTTCCACATCCCCACGGCAATCTCATGTGCTTCTCACTAGCACATCTGTGTTCCTTTCTCAAAGAGAGAAATCCTTCCTGTGTGCTACATGCATCTGTTCATTTTTTCATTAATCTTTATAAATAAGTTGCATATAGCAAGCAATTTCTGCTGGGCCCACGTACAGGTCTTTTTATGTGTAGGCCACAAGAGTTTCTCAAGCTTCTCTGAATCTATCTTTTTGCACAATCCAATGCACCCTTAATCTGTTTCAACAAAGGACATTGTGACTCTATGTGTTGAAGACAAATTATGTCTCAAATACAGTTCTGACTCAAAAGGCAATTTATTATTCCATACCACTTTTATAGGAGGAGTCCAAAGACAGGGAATGTACATGATTGGCAGAATGCAAAGAATTTCTTGCGAAAAGATCCTGGAATGACTAAGACTGTTTGGGTAAAAGGAGACAAACAAGAATGAATTGACAGCTATGTAAAATAACAAATGTTATTGAGAGCGTCAGCTGGGTATGCATGCTTAACCTCTCACGATACAGGAACACGGGTGCTTTCTAAGAAAGAAACTTGATCAGAGGAGGTAATTTTTGTATCATTCATAGTTCTTCCATAGAATTTTGCTGCCATTTGATATCACTTTGATGAAGTGGAAGCAGGATTCAATAACTTAATCCTGTAGAAAACATCTATGATTATATAAAGAGGGGGAAAAAACCTATAACGATACAAGACCTCCAGTATCATGGCATGAACCAACCATTAACTTCCTAAGATGGAAAATAAACTTTTCAAGGAGGTATTTTAGTATATTGTTATCCATAGAGAAGTTTCTTGAAATTTTCTGTGAAGCGCACCTGGTTGGCCATGCTTGGGAGAGAGTATTGGATCATCATGGAAGAATAAGAGGTAATAGCTGATATGATATTCATGGTAACCCATATCAAAATGGGATTGTGAAATGATTCATGCATACTTAGGCATATTATGGTTTGGTATATATGTTTGAACCACAAAAATGATGGTTTCATTTCAAACTCTGTATTAGGTCTTTATAATATACCCTATACTGTTTCTCACAAAGTGTATTTATATAGCTTGCATTCCAGTCTCTATCTAAAAGTACATCTAAAAGTAAGGTAAGCTAATCCAAGTAATACTGGACACAATTTTGACACTGCACCAGAAGATGTGGTATGTTTCTTCTGCTGAAAAATATAGGCAATAGCTTGGTGGCAAAATCCTGACTCCACTGGTAATCAGTGAAACATCTCTCATTGATTTCAGTGCAGGCAAAATTTCATCCCAGGGCTTTAGGCAAGTAGAAATGCAGATAAACATTAAATTTAATGTATTCTCCAAAATAAAATTCTTTGCAAAGAAAGCTGCTAACTCATTCACAGATATAAAATCCCAAGTAGAAAAACATTCTTGCCAATTCCTATTGCTTCCTATTGGAAATTTTAGAATTACTCCTTATAAATGATAGGATAGCTGTGGTATACTAGTGATTACTACATGTGTCATTGCACAAACATCATGTCATGGAACTGTGAGGAGGAAGATGTTCATTGGTGCACCTAAGCAAGGCCATTAGAAAATATACATTTTTAGGTTTTGTACTTGGAAAAATGAGTAATTTTTCCACAGAATTCCTGAAGCATTCCTGTCCATTTGCAATATCCAATTCTATATTTTGAAAGCTCTGGGTCAAATTTTGCCTCGCAAGATTCTATACTTCCCATGTTAACTCTTGCTTCTTTCCCCTTTGCGTAAGACTGGTTTTTTTTGGACCCTCTTCAGTTATCAGGTGGAATTTTCATGGCAGGATACTGAATAATTCAGTTGCAGAATGGATATTTTGCAGCTTGGTTTCTTACCCCACAAAGGGGAGCATTCAGCCTCTTTGCTGGGACTACTATATGGGAGACACAGTTAAGTTCTGGCTTGGGTCTTCAGAGAATTCAAATTCAGTTCCTACTCTTGCCACAATCTTAAGGTCACAGTGAATGAAATTCCCTTTATCTCACTGTATGGCAGTTCCCCATGTGCAAAATACGATTACCAGTAATTATCTCCTCCCTTTTTCTGTTTCGTCTCCAAGGTTGTTAACACTTTAAGCCTAAGATTACTTCTTGTTGCATTTCTACAATGCCTCGTGCAACTGGACCCTGATCAAAATGGCCCAGGGGATGAGAATTCTGGTTTGCAGGGGTCTCAACACTTACCTTCATTCTGCACTCAAACATGACTACACATTTGAAAGAGGTTTTTCAGGGAGGGGAGGCTGGTTGCTTGTTTGTTTGGGGGGGCTTTGGGTGGGGAGAGGGAGGGAGTTGTGAAATGGAATTGTGTCAAATAGTTAATACTGGAAAGCCTTCCCAACAAAAATCTCATAGACTCCAATATATCTCCATTAAATATTTTACCTGCTACCAAACAACATATTTTGACAAATTTTCATTGTGTCAAAAATGTCACAGCTAACTGTAGCCCTGGTCGCAGTTCCAGCCTTTAGGCACTACAAATAATTGATAATGACAATAGGACCTATGACTCTGTTCCAGTATATAATGGAAAAGACAGATAAAATTTATGAATTAATAACAGGAGTCTTCACTGTGCCAGAGAATGTCTAACAAGGAAATTTGATTGTATTCCTGAAAAATTGCCAAGCAGGGTCTGTAAGATGTGTAATCGTCTTTGCCTAAGGTAGCACACCACCACAATGCTCCAGACCTGGCTCAATCCAAAATCCTGCTTGCAATTTGTAAATTGGTAAATCTGTAGAATATGATTGTAAAGCAGAGCGAGTGATCAATAGGTACTTTTGAAGTCTAATTCAATCCAGACTAACCTCTATCTTCACTATACCAAACCTATTAAATTAGTAAAGACCTACAGTAAAAGTGATATTAAAGAGCTTAGAGGTTGATGCATCTCTCCTTTTTGTCCCCAGAAAACAGCACACTGATTAATAAATACAGCCTTTCAACACCTCTGCCCACCAGGATTCAATGACATACATACAAGCCAAGAGGTTGGATGGAAAAGTGGTTCTGAATTGGCATCTGATTAGGGAAAGGCCACCAGATCTTATCAGCTAAGGAAAAAACATATTTTCAATTTGGTGTGGGAAATGACATAGGGTCATTGATCAAAAATGTTATTCAGGGAATTATGCATTATAGTTATAGGATTTATTCCTGCCATAACATATTAGACCCTCCATATACCTTGGGACTTCATGTTTCACAAAGAAACTGAGTCCAGAGAAATTCGCATTCCAGAATGAAGGACCAAGCTTTGAAGATAGCCTCTGTATCTGTGAACATGTTCTGATTTTTGCGCCCAGACATCACAGGATCCCTGCACTCAGCTTCAGTCACCTGTTTAGTTTAGGTTGGTTTGTTTTTTGTTTTGGGGGGTTTTTGTTGGGGGGGGAGGAGTGTTGGTTTGGGGTGCAGAGCGGGTTTAATGGTTTGATACATTATTGGCAATCATTGTTATACGTTTGATTCCTAATCTGATGCAGAAAGTTCCTGCGCATTGCTTAAAGATTTCCCCCCTTAGACTTCTCTTGTCTAATATCCTTGAGTGTCTGACCCGACAAAAGCAGCTGTAGAATATATTTCTTCTCTGGTCATGTCGGTTGCATGCTGCATATAGTTTGGTGTGTAGCAGCAACAGAGATACATTTCTGAATGCCTTTTTTGAATTTTCCAAGTTAAAGACCACTCATAATTTCACTTGCAGTCATATATTAGAAATTCAATCTTCTGTTTGAAAATGCAAAGGAACAATGTTTTTAAGCAATTGGCTAAATGGAAAGCTGTGTGATTGTTGTTGTTTTACAACCAAACCAAAAATTGAAAAGAAAAAAAAATTGGCATCAGTCAACCAGAAATGGAAGAGTTTGGGCTTACTCACCATAACTAAAACTTGAAAACCCCAAAGTAACTCACTTGGGGGTTTTCTTGCTTGTTTGTTTTCTTGTTGGTTTGTTGTTGTTGGTTTTTTTACATTTTAATTTTTAAATATATTTTATGCGAATTCGGTCCCAAAACATCATTTGGGAATGAAACGTTGAAAAGTTTCATTTTTAATTTTCCCTTTGTTTTCAATTGTTTCTGCAAAAACTATGTTCTGAACTCAGGCTAAACATGCTAACACCTTCAGTTGCGCCAAAAGTACATTTTTTCAGCAAATTAGATTCTTTGTCCCCAAATTTTTGCCCAGCTTTAGCTGAATGGCCCATCCGAGTGTGCTTAGGATAAACAAATATTTGATCGACAACTGGAATCTAATTAGGACTACTTGTTAGTTTTGTTCAATGCAAGTTAGGGATGCAGAACTGGACCCAAAGGAGGTAACTCAACCGCCATGATCTCTGCATAATTAGGTTTGATATTACACATGAGAGTGATTCTAGCAGGTGTATGAACTGAAGGATAAGCTACAAAATGATGTAAAAAAGAATAGTTATGAGTTGTGTGAAAGGTAAAGGGTGGGGAGGAGCCCTCATCAAGTGTGGCTAAAGCTTAGAAATGCTGCTTAGAAACAGAATTGATGTATGTACCTAATATGAACAAGAGGCATAAAAGAAGAGTGAAACATAGTTAAGTAGAAAAGTATATGGGCTTTATCCCCATTTTACAGAGGGAGTACAGAAATGATAATGAAAGACTTTATCCCAAGGTCACACTGGAAGAAACTGTATGATGCAGGCATTGAACCAAAAGCTCCAGCTTCATTAATCAAAACGAGATGTTTTTACTAGCCTGATGAGACTTAATTTGGGCTGTGTGTTCCTGGACTTGATATAAATGCCTGTTTTTTCAAACCATCCTGACTCCCAACTCTTTACCAAGCAGTCCAAAAATTAAAAGAACATTGGATAACAATTTTTTGAACTTCATCAAGTGGTTGAGCAAATTCTAGCTTTATCCAAAGCAAAGTAGACAACCGTAAAATCAAAGTTATGCCCACTTTCATTCTATAAACTTAGAAAAAGGACTAATGAATACTTTCCAAGATCCTTGGTAGAGTAAAAGTTACAGATATACAGCATTAAAAATTCTAAAAGTCACTTCAGGCGTTTTGAAAAACTCAGCAAGTAAAATGCTGCCCCATTTACTGCAGTAAGAGTAAATTACTCTTTGACTTGAATGGAGTCAGAATTTCTCCCAAACTATTTATGGCACATACAGCACATCTTCACATGCATTAATACATTTTTCCTAATGTGTATTAAATTTAGTACCCCCAATGTGAGGGTGCCTGTACACAAGCTGGGAAGCTACTCTGCCATGCTGTAAAAACAGAAGTCAAAGCAGACTCAATTGAATCTGCTGGAGTGTGGTAATTACCGTGCTCCAGCCAGCCTCTTCCTCTTGTGTATCAGCATCCCCAGGCTTCAAAATGGCTGTGGAGGCATTTTGTCTAAAGCTTGTTTGACTAGCTTTAGTTCAAGCACCCCCATCACCATTTTGAAGCATACAGGTGCTGATACACAAAATGCTCCCTGTGCTTTAATTAGAGCAGCTCTTGGAGCTGCTCTAATTAAAGTGCCCCCTTCCCCCCCCAATTCCCGGAGCATGTGTACAAAAAACCAGAAGTACTACATAATTGTGCCTTAGGCTGCCCTAATGTGCAGTACCAAAATCGCACCTTCTTTAAGTGACACTTAATGTGCAGTAGCCTATGTTACTGCACATTAGCATAATTGTACCGGTTTTTTACATCATGCTTTAATACTCAGTAACATAGGCCAGCGTTTCCCACCCGCCGTGCTGCGTCCCATGGACTCTCGTGGGGGGAGGCGGTGGCTCCAGCCAGTGCTGCCATCGTGGCCCCGCACTGCCACCGCGCCCTGGCCAGGCCCCCCTGCTCCACGTCCGGCTGGTGTGCTGTCAGATACAAAACGTTGGGAAACGCTGACACAGGCTACTGTGCATCAAAGCACATGTACAGGTGCACCCACAAGCATGAATGACATGTGTCCCCAGCAGCTGTGGGGGCATGGCAGCCGGAGAGCAGTGGCGGCAGCGGGAGCACAGTGGCAGCAGTGAGCGGTGAGCTCCCACAGATGCCCCCAGCTCTGTTGGAAGCAGAGGGAAGCGGGGTGGATGGTGAGCACCGACCAGGAGTCGGCAACCACCCACAGACACTGGCAGCAAGTGCCGGGGGAATGGCAAGTGGCAACTGCCCGCAGGCACCGCCAGCAGTGTCGGCGGCCCCTTTTCTCTTTTTCCCTTTTATGGTACACCGCCATACTCTGGGGGTACACATGCACCCGCATACACCCACTATGCATCACCAGTATGCCCACAGAAGTTTCCATATTGAGTTGGAGAGACTAGGAATCACACCACCACACTTATCTATGCCAGATCTCATTAGTAAATCCCTTAGGAGAAGATATGAGTTCCTGTAACAGACAATTATGGAATAACCTATACACAAAGGAAATGTCTCCTTAACCCCACACTTTTAACCCCATGTAATTAGTAGTTGGCCTATGCTATTTGGCATAATGTTTTATATCCCATACAATTTTTATGTGTTGTAATGAAAAGGTGGATGTTTTCATTATGAATATACATGTGAAATAAATGTTCCTTTGAATATTGCTAATTTCTGGAGTCAGTCATCTTTCACAACAGTAAAATCACCACATTATGTATTTGCTCTAAAATGAGTTCTTTTAAACAGTGCTAACTGTACTTATTGTACCTGGTGTCAGCACACTGAAACATGCAGCTTCATACATATTTCCACATGGACTCTCAGGAATGCTACTTAGCACAGAGTAGATACAGATGTACTGCTTCCAGTCCAGGCTTTAATATTTATTAAATTGTACAGTGTGTTTGAGGGTACCTCCACTGGGTGCAGTAAGCTAGTGATCTCTCTGGGCGCATCTACACAAGACATTTACTGTGGAGCTGCCTAATTAGCAGGGATCTTGGTTTCCTCTGTTTAAAAATCACAAATTCTATAATAAAACTGAAAATTCTTTGGTTAACAACCCCCAAATCCACAATTAAAATGAAACAGCACTATATATATATATATATATAGGTATCAAGAGGCATCACTTGAACACAATGTTTAATTGATATATTTACAATTTTAAAGCAATTTGAAAGCCTACAAGTGCCTCAATCACTATAAAAAAATAATTCTAAATACTTATAAATGTTTGTGTTTGATTTTGGTTTTTTTATCAGGGAGAAGCAGAACTCCCCCTGCTCCCTTCGCTTACCAGGATACAGGTCCAGGTTCCTCACTCCCCAACCATAGCCCTCTGGCCCCCCAGCCCTGCCAGAGGGGCTCCCCGATGCTAGGTCTACAGGGCCAGGGACCCAGGTCTGCACCCCCTGTTTCCTGCAGCAGCACCCGAGCCTCGACTGCTGCCCGCAGGAGGTGGTGGCGGCTGCAGCAGTGGGGAAGCCTGTTGCTGCAGCAAGCCCTATACCACCCCGTGATTCTGCTGCTGCCCCACTGCTGCTGGGTGGGCATGGGGTGCCTCACCACCGTAGCACAGGACTTGCAGCATCGTCACTGAACTCCCCCACCCGTCCCTCTCTGCCCCGCCACACCAGGCCCCATCCACTGGGCTCCAGAGGCCCAAGGGAAAGGGCTGCAGGGTAGGGAGCCGAAGCCCAGAGCAGGCAGCCCGCACCTGCCCTAGCCTTGTGCCAGCCCCACTCCCACCCTCCAAACAAGCCGCTCATGGCCCCATCCTGCTTCCCACCTGGGCCCTGCAGCCGTGCGTTCCAGTCCTGGGCTCAAATCCCTCCCCAACCCAAGGTACCTGCAGGGAGCTGCTCTCCAGGCACATACACATAGCACCCCCTGTTGATTGCCCTTCTCTCACTTCCCCCAGCCCTTTGCAGGCTGGAACTCTGCCAGCCTCCAAGGGGAAACCCACCATTTCCTGCATTTTTCTCCTTTAAAGAAGAAAATCCAGGTTTTTCTCCTTAAGATGAGAAAATCCCCATTTTAGCACATTTTGCCACAGCAAACAGAAAATCCAGATCCCTGCTAATTAGTTCAGTAAACGCCTTAGCATCCACATGTGCCACTCTGTTAGGTTGCAGTAATAAATTCCACCACAGGTTAGTACTTGCACAAGTACTATACGAGTACTGTAGTATCCTACAGTGCAAAGCTTTAATGCGCAGCAACGCATGCGCAGATTCTGACGGGGCTGGCAGGGGCATGAGGGTGCTTCAGAGCAGGGGCTGCCTGCTAGCCCTCCATCGGAGCACCCTCGTGTCCCATCCAGCTTCCCAGGCTGGCAGGCTAATCCCCTCCACCATGCCAGGTCCTCTGTCAACCGGGGCTGCTTCAACCCAGCTCAACATGCTGCGGTCCCAGGCACACATTCAAACACTATGCCCAAGAGCTATACACTCCAACACTATATACTTCATTGCTGTGAATTAACTGCACATGTATATGCACCCACAGTGACCTAAGTTATTTAGATACTTTTGAGAATGATATCCTTCATCTGTACACTGCTTCAGTGTTCTTCATGCAAATTTGTTTTTAAAGATCAGTCCATCTTAGGTCCAAGTAACATAGAAATGTCCAATAAATGAATAAAGGCCTGCAGGAACCTGTCAGGTTTTCCAAAGCTAGTGAGGCAGCTCTCACTGACATGAAGGCAGAGATACAAAAACTGCTTCTATCATATGCTATCTCTTTTGATTCTTTGCACTTCAATACATTTGTTACTGACCAGAAGAGGGAACAAAACTGTGTAAAAGAAATGTTGAGGTGCTTTCTTTTTATAATCAGGTATTCTCTCCTTTTCGTCTTTTCCAAGGATGTTATTTCAAGATATTCATTCTGCAAAAGCTTTAGAAGGCCCCAAAATATAACAGTATGTTGATCTCATTTAATATGACCTAGCAGAGACCCCTATTTAGCAAATATAAAGATGCTAATTATTTTATGTATAGGTCTTAACACGATTACAGCCAACCCTGACATTATTTGTTGTTACAGCAATATGAATTCAATTATGCTTGTGCCAGCATAATTAGAATAGCACCATAGGTTACTAGGTTGATTTTTTAATGTCATTGCAGGGATATGATAAAAATAATAACACTTTCACTTAAGCTTTGGTAAAGGCTGATATTCTTTGAACATTTTTGATTTTCTGTTACAAGTGCACAGGCTGTGCTTCCATGGAAATTTCAATTTCCAAAGTTGATTTTCCCACCCCACTGAATAAATAATAAAAAGGCTCTCTTAACAAAATTGGAAAAAAAAGAGATATAAACTAAATAAATGTCATATCTATTGTCTTTATAAACTGAATGCATCTATAGTTAAAACTATTGTACCACTCAAGTTTCCTATCAGAAACAAACAGATAAAATTAATAAAGTGTAAACCTGCCACCTGCTGATGAATAAAAAAACATGGGTAGGCCATCATACCCTAAAGTTTACCACAAACTGGACTCATGCCATAATTATGGCACATTAACTTTAGTACTTGGTTAACCAAATACCAAAGCAATGCGCAATAATTCGCATAACTGTGCAGTAGCACCATCACACGGCTTTTTAGCGACACTTACTGTGCAATAGCCTAATATTACTGCAAGTAGCATATTAGCATGGTTTTTGCCTGGCACGCTACTGTGCAGTGTTATTAGGCTACTGCACAACTAGTGCATGGAATAAGTTCTACATCAAAGAGCCCATTGACAATAAAGTTATGGGAACCATCAGCAAGGACAGCCCACCAGATCACAAATGTTACCCAAGAGAAATTAGGCATGTTATCAAGTTATAGTTTCCTAGATTATTTATGGGTATTAAGGTATAAAAGTATAACTTGTTAAGCCTGGAAGCAGAAAGGTAGATCATGGGGTAGAGCAAAAAAGTAGAGCATGGGGGTCTGGCTTAATTTTTGTCATGGCAATAGTATAGGGATAAGAGCCAATGCATTCTGCAATGGAGTGGAGATTGCAAGGCCCTCATCTAGCATCTGATAACAGGTTTATCAGATCCCAGATAAAATGTCATTGACTTTTTTAAAGGTGTCCTCTAGTAAAGTATTCACTATCGTCCTAGCCTGGAGGTATCTTAAGGATGGGTCCTAATGGTGGGGTCTACACTTGAGAGGAAAAACCCCTGACAGGCCTTAGAGACACCAGGCACTGTGAGGTACCAGACCTGCCTGAGACTCCAGACACAGTTTCCTAGACCAACAGGCACCTTTAAAAGAGGACGCACACAGACCCCTTCATGTGTTCCTCCTTTATTTCCTAATTTGGCTAAGATCCCACTATGCAGTCCAACATAAACATGTTTATAGCCTATGTGTGCTTACCTGGTTAGCTTCCTGCCTTTCACATGAGAGATGAAACAAGGAATGGAGAAGAGGAGATGGTGGTTAAAGAAGTAAGCATAGAATGTAGTTTAATAAAGAAGTTGGGCCAATACCCGTTGGAGCTGCAAACTGATCTACCGCCTTCCTACCAAGTGAGGTCAGCCTTAACAAGAGACGGCAGCAGAGTTAAGGAGACCAAGTGATCTTAGGGGCAAGGACAACAACATAACATCAGCCAGAAGCCACAAAGTCAAAGTACTGGAATTAGGAGTGTTACAGAGCTCATCCCCTGAGATAGCAGTCACTGGCTAATAACACCATCAGCCACTAAAATAAATTACTAGCTTTCAAAGCTGAATAACAGTGTCCTGGTATACAACAGTTTCTTGATGGATGTTTCCAAATTAATCAGGTGCACAATATTTACTTTATTCTTTCTGTGCAGAGAGATGTCAAGAAGACTTCCAAAGCTGTTATTATTATTATCATTGTTATTATGGTGATGAATATGATCATGATAAATTAATTTGTATTCCAGGAGTGCCAAAGAGCCCCAGCACCTTTGTGTTAGGCATTGTCTATAACAAACAGACTCTCTTTGTCGTGAACACCTTACCATCTGCCTTTACCATTTATCCTTTTTTTTTTTTTAAAACTCACCCCATAAGGTGATCTTGCAGATCATATTCAACCTTCAATTTAAGAAAAATTCTTGTAGAGAAGTAAAACAAAAGCTCAAGACAAAATCTGCATGCTGTTATTAAAGTGTGTGTATCTGTGTGTGTATGTAACCATGCACATAAGCGCATGTGGGTGTATAAATGCCAGAACTCAAAGGATAGTACTATTATACATCACCAGGCCATTTTTTAAAGGGTGCAAGCAATTGTTTAGTGTTCAAAAAAAAAAATGCTGCCTCACCCTTCATTCTTTTACACAGTGGTCTTCTGAGACATGCCATGGCAGATAGAAAATATTTTTTCTCTCCTTTTATTCTGTGTTTGAAAGAAATTCTCAGGCTAGTGCAGTTTCCTGGGAAGCAGGCATTTAGTGCATGGTATGAAATATTTCTAAAAGTGGGGGTTGTCTGTGCATTGCCTGTTTTTCAGGAGAGGTGTGCATACATAGTGAAAGCCAGCTGTATTAAGGATATTCTCCAACAACATCATTCTTTGCTCCTCTGCTGGGAAGCTGGCCTGAAGGCCCAGAATTCTGCAATCTCTCATCAAAGAGAGCACTTGTGCTGGAGAAGGAACCATGTTATTATAAATAAAACATTATATGTAATACTAAGCATAGATCTGGTCTTTAAAATTATGCATGCCCTGCAGCAACAAGAAGTGTTTGTTCATTTTTAAAGGGTCTCAGCATTAATAATAATAATTCATGTTAGTGGGTAAAATGTTCAGAAGCATGTTACTTCCTTAGAAGCATATGTTCCATGACAGTAGTATCATTGCAAGTGAGTCTAATATATTATAGTCTTGGTGCCAGACCCTGCAGGAATCTATCTTGTGTATTGGAGAGAATACAAGGTCTCAATGCCCCAGTTCAACTAAATACTTAAGGAAGTGCTAACTTTAAGGAAAATGAGTTGAATTACTTCAGACAAATGGGTTGTAATCAATTGGATTACTCACAAATGTAGTTATGCATGCACTTAACATTGTGTTGAATCATACCTGAGGTTCAAGGGTTATAGCATTATTTTCTGTCACCATTACATGATTTTTTATAATGGGTTTTGGAGTTATTAATAAGGGAACCACCACAATGCAACCACATAGGACAAAAAACAGGGCACTTGATAGGCTATATGTATAAGATATAATCCCTGGCAGGCCTCTAACAAAGTTTGTATTGCTTTGGGAGGCATCTTTTCACCGATTCGAAGTAATGTATATATTTGCAAGTTACATACATTTTAAAGAAAGTTTAATCAGCTCTCATGATCCAGAGCTTTAACTGGCTGCCATATGGTTTATGATGGATTTTCCCCTCCCAAACCCATGTTCAGAAGAGCACTGCCACTGCAGTAAATGACTGAGGAGAAGAGATTTGCTGGCTCTGAATGATCAGATCTAGGATGAAGCAAAGTTGTCAAGCTAAGGGCCTAATGCAAAGCCTACAGAAGTCAGTGGGACAATCCAGCTGACTTAGTTTAGACCCTCATATGGGGGTCCTATCCAAAAGGACCAAGTAAGTAAAAAGTCTTCATAGATCATGAGCTGCATTTTTCTACTTATTGAAGCTTCTCCCTTCTATAGTATCTGTCCAGTTCTGTTTGCTCTGGGATGGATTGTCAGACCTGGCTGAGGGAGTGCAAGCAAGCCCTATAATGTGCAAAGTACACAAAAATATGCTCCAGTCCCACTCCACAAGTGTGAATGGTTTCAGGTAACCTAACAAAAGCTCCAGACAGTTGAAAAATGAGAACAATGTATTCATCCAAATGTTTTTATTGGAATTTTGACAAGATTTTGGGGGGGTTCTTTTTAAGAATTTCAAAATTTGGAAAACATCAGCTACCTCTAGAAACAGCAACATTTTCCTACTGTTTCTCCTTTGAAAGCATACAACTCAGTTCAGCCAAGGATACATTTGGCACAAGTACCTGAGCACAATAATGGGAGGAATGCCTCCTTAGTGTCAGCCATTGTGATGCCTGCATGCTATCTAGAATCAATCTACAAATCTTAATATAGATCTCTGTTATGTGAGCTTGAATACGGTTCTTGCGAAAGCACTGCCTCTTGGAACATTTCAATGAGTTTTTATTATAAGATCACTCGTGAAACTGCAGGGAGGGGGAAACACTATTTTAAGAATCAAAACAGAGCTCATGACAGTTCATATAGATTGGTCTTATATAAACCTTAGGATTTTTGAAATCGGAGTCAGGCTGAAAAAAGAATAAATGGATCCTATGTAAATATTTCTGTTACATTTGTCAATACACAGAGGCTAGTTAGGCCAACACAATGCAAGCATGACTGTATGAACTCATGAAACAGGTTTTCATAAGCTAAATTGACACTGCAGGGCAAAGAGTAAGTACAGATGACTAGTTTACTAAGCTAACATGACACAGATGATACAAAGAGGGTACACACATGCAATTTTATGGTTTCATTTTTACACTGGCAATGCACATTATTTGAAGGAAAAGAACAGAAAAGATTTTGTTATTTCTTTAAAGGTCTCTTGATGCTAGTGCAGTCTAAATGCCACTGTAGTTAATACAGATGAACCTTCTGGGTATTTTCAAATTATTTGACCTGCTGTTCCTTTCTAAATTTGAAAAGTCATTTACCCATAATTCTTTTTCTCTCAGCATGTCAGTAGTTATTACTTAGCACCATACAACCTGTGCCTCTACCTGAGACAGAGATCAGAATGTTCCTTGTAGTTGTTAAATTATCTTACCACTAGATGGTATATGCCTCTGTTAGTGGGAGGAAGAAGGCTTCTTCCCTCTGTAATAATCTGTGTGCACAATGCAACTCCACACATCTTGAAAAACAGATTCAGAGTTTTAAGCAGGAACAGAATTCAGGATCTCATATGTGCATTTTCAAAGCACATTGATTTTAACTCTGGCACTGCTAAAGTCACTGATGTGACTGGGAATTTCTTAAAAACCCAGCCCCTCTATGCAAAACATAGACTATGAGGTCTTAAGCTAAGGAAGATTCTCCACTAGTTTCAGGCACAATGTGGGAACATTTATTCACACTTCATCAGGTCTGATAATCCATCTGGTAGGGAGGGGCTGTCATTCTTTCCTATACAGAAACACTCTCTCTCTCTCTCTCTCTTTCTCTCACACACACACGCACACACACACAGATGCACACTCACACACTCAGACAGTATTGCAGCATCTAACTCCAGTCACAATCTGGCCTTTAATACTTGAGAGGAAAATACATAAAATTAGCCATATTCTTCGGCTCAGGAAGTAAAATGGAAGAGGAAAGTCAGATTTATGAGCCATTCTCTACAAGTTATAGCGTAGCCAGCAGACAATGAGATCAGGGCAGGGTAAAAAACAGCCCATTGTGAACATGACAATGCAAATTTATGCTGACAGAGTAAGCAGGAATGACGTATCCAATTGAATAGTGTAATCTATACAGGTTTGAGAACATATGTAGGAGGTATTTGAGAAAAAGAAAATGGAAACTAAAGTTACACCTGATTGTAATCTACAACATAATTCACATTCCCAAAACACACAGCAACTTCAAGAAATGAGTCTTGCCTACCTCAGGAAAAGATCTCGCATCTCAGACTGCATGGTGCTTCTCTACCCTATGCATCAGTTCTGCACAGTTCACAATTGTATCTCTCTATTATTTTTAGTCTTAGGAATCTGTGTCCTAATGGTGGAGACATGAAATATGCATGCATATTATTAAAGTTTCATTAATACTGTTGAAACTCCAAGGTAAGACTTTGGAGGCAGTGTTGTCTGGAGGAACGAACTTAACTTTGGTAGTCAGAAAGTCTGGCATTCTAGTCCTAGCCCTGAAATACACTCATGGTAGGACTTCAGGTCAACCGCTTCACTTTTGTGCTTTAGTTGCCCTCCTTGGCTAAGTGCAGACATTTGCAGGGAGAGGTTAGATTGTATTAAAAATGGCCATCCTATCTAACTTCATTTGCCCCTGTGTAGACCTTAGACTTTGACCCAGTCTCAGTGCTTGGAAATTGATCTAAACCCAGAACTATACAGAAACTCCATGCACACAGGCCAATCAAAAATGGTGGAATCCAATCTAAGATAGACCAGGATCAAAGTATGCTCAAACATAATCAATCTAGGTTAGACCAGTGAGTGGTACATTAGTACAGTTACCTGTGCAGCCCCAGGGCTGGCAAAACCCAGCCACTGGCCCTAGCCCCAGGGCTGCACTTTTCCTAACCGCTCCCTTGCACGGAGCTATTTCTAGAGCCCCACCCCCAATCCTCCTCTCCCTCCTCCATGGACCGGCTAGTACCCCCCAAACCCTCCATCCATCTAGTCACTCCCAGTGCCATCGGTTTGCTGCTGCTGGGAGCTGAGGGTGTAGGTATCAGTGAAGGGAGAAGTGGGATGGATAGGTTCACTGGAGGGGAGAGTTTGGGGGGGCTAAAAATAGCCCCTGGTCCTCCACAAGTCACCCTGAACCCCACAAGGCCTCCTAATCCTTCCAATGCCTCTTGGACTCTACCAGACTCCCATGGATACTGTCTGTGCCCATGATGGCTCCTGTGGATGCTGCTTCCTAACCTGACCCCGCATTACTCCCATGGATTGCACCTGACCCTATGCCCCCCACAGATTGCACTGGCCCCCCAATCACTCCTGTGCATCGCTCCTTTTCCCCCACTCCCCTGATCACTGCCATGGATCTTTCTTGCTCCCCAGCCCCCTGCCCCCATTCTCCCACGGACCCTTGATCTCCCAAAAGCCTGCTTCCCCCCATCCCCACAACTCCCCCTGCTGGTCCTGCCCATCCTGTTTTATCTTAGATTAGGTGGCCATTTTTAACGTGATTGAATATCCCCCTAGCCCCCCCCATTCACTTAGCCCCAGTAAAACAGATAATGTCTGTATCACAGGACTGTTGTGAAGATTGATTAGCTAATGGATGTACCCTGCTTTGAACACACACAGTTCTGTATTAGGGTTATGTATTTTTAATGCCCACTTGGAATCTCCTTTTCAAAAAGCCAAAGTTTCTCTGAATGACCTTCCTGGTTTTCCTCTGGTCATAGTTTGTCAAGAACTGTAGATTGTTCTTGGGGAAGCAGAGATGTTAATGGTAAAACATAAAAAGCAGCACATGCCATGAAGTCTTTTATAGCTACATAGGAACTGCCCAACTACAACAGGCCAGCAATGCATCTACTCTGGCACCACACCTCAACCAGTGGCCCCTGCAGTGTGTTTCAAAGGAAAAGATAGAAAATTCCTCATAATTCACCTAGTCAGGTGGGCAATATTATACCATAGGGAAAAACATATATTCCTGACCCCATCTGTCATTCATGTTATGCCAGAAAGGAAAATTAATGGCCCTTGTAATGAATAGATTAGAAACTAACACAACTCGACTGTTTTCCTACCCATAAACTATCCTATTCTGCATCTTAATATGGAGCAGTCCTGTTATGCGACTTCCCAGGGGAGAATTTCAAAAGTAACTAACTCCTTGCATCTGAAAGCCACTGTATATTGTGCTCCTAAGTGTCACGGGTGCTTTTAAAAATCTTCTCCCTTGTTGTTATTAATATTGCTCACAGTTATTTTGCATATCTTGGTATACTGAGGAGTAAGGAATTGAACACATTCATCATGTTTCTCATGCAAAGAAACATCTCCCTTCTCCCATCACACATCTTTACCGTTCTTTTTTTTTTTTTTTTTGGCCATTAACTGAGGGCCTCTGTTATCCAACATTACGTGCTCTCTCTGTGGGTTAATTTAGAACAGTTACCCAAAAAGTCAGGAAAGCAAACTGTGCCCAAGACTGTATTTTGGTTATACCTTAGCTTTATGTATGGCTCTTCATCTTTGCTTGATGCTGATATAAAGGATTGTGCTGCTTTGATAGACAGACACAAATCTTTTGAACAGGTGTGGTGGGCAGGAGGGAGGGAGAGGAGGAAGGAGTGGGACAGCCTACTCTTGGACCAGCCACCCTGGAGCACAACACAAAGTCCATAGGGTAGGTAACCAATTATTTGTGTTACTGCAAGACAGAAGTCACCAGGTTGCAGACCCCACCCGCTCTGAGGGATTTGGGAGATATTTCTTTATTCTTCGATAACTAGAAATAAGGCTCCAAAACAAAAACAATCAATATTATACAAAAGTGGCACTGAAAGAAGCAGCTATGTCAGGCAAACAGAATGCACAGCACTGAGAGAAAGGGTACATTACATATGGATAATAACATGTCTCCAGGAAGATGCATCCACAATCAGTTAGTGGATTTAGCAGCTGTTCCCACTGGGCTTACTCTCCTGAGGGAGCAGAGAAAGAGAAACTAAGAATGTAAGACTCTATCTAATGAAGTCTTTAATATCAAACAATGCATTGGACTATAACTGTAATATTGATTTCTACAAAGTCTCCCAGAAAGGAGCAATATTTCTGAACAACAGAATTTGTCACTGGAGGAATGCAATCCAAGATAATGCAGACATCTGTAACAGAGTGACTGATACAATGAATTTCCATGTTCTTTTCATGCTAGGATAGTGGAATTTGATTCACTCATTCATTATGAATAGAGCTGTATACTAGCATTTGAAAGGGATCCTTAATTTTGCCTTTGACCTTTCCCTTCAAGATCACCAGAAGGTTTAGCCTTTTATTCAGGGGGAGAAGGGGAGTCTGATTTTCCTTGAAATGCATTTTTTAAAGTATGATTTTGAAATTTGGGGTTCACTTTTGGTATGAATCTCTAAAAATGTGATATTTCTAGCGTGAAAAGTTCTTCAGTATAACAATTCATGTTATTTTTTCCATCAGTGGCCATAAAGCCTCTAATGTGGAAAGATTTAAAAGGAGCTGATGTTCAATTTATTGGATTTTAGCTAATAATTTTCTCAAAGGAAACAAAGTACACTGTAGTTGATAGTTACATCCAGATAATTCTCCAGTTGTAAATAACCAGGCAATGAATTCTTTACTAGGAAAGCACCATATTGGAAGTATCTCGTCTGCATCTCACTCAGGAGAGCTCTCTTTAATGTAAAAAAATAAAATTTACATTTACATTGTTGGTTCACAACATATTTCTTCTTAATGACAACATTGATTCATTGAAATCATAAAATCATAGGAAATTAGGGTTGTAAAGGACCTCAGGCAGTCATCTAGTCCAACCCCTCAAAGTTAGAACCAACTCCAACTAGATCATCCCAGTCAAGTTTTTGTCTAGCCAGGTCTTAAAAAACTCCAAAGTGGAGAGTCTACAACCTCCCTGGGTAACCTGTTATACTACCCTCATAATGAAAAAGTTTTTCCTGATATCTAACCTAAACTTCCTTTGTTGCAAGTAGGGACCATTTCTCCTTGCCCTGTCATCGCTGAGAACAGTCTAGCTCCATCCTCTTTGGAATCTCCCTTATGGGCTGCTTTAAATCCCCTTCTCTAGACTAAATAAGCCCAGTTCCCTCAACCTCTCCTAAAAAGGCATGTGCCCTAGCCCACTAACCATTTTTGTTGCCCAAAAAGAGAGCAATATGAAAGATTCCAGAGTTCACTAGAGACTTGGCTATTGCTATTAATTTTGGTATGGAAGGTGCTTGGGTACTATGGTTGGCAGTTTTAAGACTGTGTAGAATATATGCAAGTATCATGTTTCAGTGAGGTCTATAAGAGATAGTAATGATGTAGTGTTTTTGCAACTGTGATGGTCCAGGTAGTAGGTCAGATGCAAGATCTGGTTTTGGTGTTACTGTACTTTATTCACATACCATACTCATCATTTTCCCCAGAATCAGCCCTCCAAAATTAGGATATGCATCTTAAGAAGAGAAGTGGGGGTTTTTTCCCCCCACTGAAATAGAAGTGTAAGAGGAAAAGCTCTGGGTGCAAGGAGAAGCCTGAGAGTGATAATCATTAGGGGAGTGTGAAATGGGCCATACTAGATTTGGATTTGGCCTGAATTGGAGGCCTGTGATTTGATTCATTGGTTTGGATCACTGTCCCGATTCAATCTGGCTGAATCTGAAGTTTCAATGCTGATTTGGAGAATCAGTGATTCGGGCATAAATGCAGCTTTACATGTTTTTTCTACATACCTTGAGATACCAGACACAGCTTGTGAATGCTGCGATGGTGAGGTGGATGGAGCATCCCACAGGAATGCGGTGGGGGGCCCCTGTGTGTTTGGCAGCAGACCCAGAAGTGGACCAGAAGTAGTTCCAGGTCCACTGCTGAGTGAACGGGGGACCCCTCCATGCCCAGCCAGCTCAGCGATCGACTGCAGGGAGACTCTGGGTGCCTCCACAGACCCAGGAAGCACCAGTCAATGAGCCAAGGGCTAGGGCGAGGGTCCACCACCAAGCACGCTGGGACCCACCTGCACTTCCATGGGTTGCTCTATCCTCCCCAGCACCTCAGCATTCATGAGCTACCTGATACCTTGAGGTATGTAGAAAAAACTGTGTCTATGTCCAAATCATCGAATCTCTCCAAATCTCTCCGAATCGATTCAGAGGGTTCCGATTCAATTCGGAGAGATTAAAGGTTCTCCTGATCAGATTTGGATTTGGAGATTCGGCCACTGAATCAGGCCGAATCTCTGCTGAATCGAATCAGTGACTGAAGCTTTGCACAGCCCTAATCATCATCCTCCACTTACCCCAGGCATAAGAAAGAATGCAGCTGGAGCCCAGAGCACGGCACTGCACTGCCAGAGGGAATGCTCTACTGGGACTGGTAACTGGGAGGGCAGGCCAAGACTTCCAGCCCCAGACAGCAGATGCTGGAGAAAGACAGTGGCACCTATGGAGCAAAGATGTGGAAAGACTCCCTGGCTGGTGCCAGCCGGCAGCTAGTTGTGTGAGGAGGGTGTGCAGCAAAAGACACAGATGTCTGAGGAGCACTCACAAATGCTGAAATCCCCAGCTGCGGGGCTAACTCATCAGGTACAGGAGGGAAGATCCAGACCAAGCAGGTACCTGAGGATTCAGGGAGGGTGTGCGGCTTGGGAACCCTGCCTCCTGGGAACATGACAACCTGAACCAGTGCCTGCCCATGGCAATTGATTCAGCCAGGGAAGGGACTGAACATGTAAACTGATGGTGCAGAATCATCCCTGACTAAAAGATGGAAAGAGGCTTGAGTTGATTTTCTCTGCCTCAGTTGTGGTGAAGACCCATGACTGAATTGATAAAAAGTGGGGAAAGGTTTAACCCTAGAGGAAAGAGAATAGTTAAGTTAATTATTTTTCCTTTTGGGTTCATATTTGGAATGTCATAGTGCCCTGGCAAAAGTGGGGTTATCCCTGGAATATAAAATGAACTTACCTGTTTGAATTGGCTGACGTATTGTATGGGGTGGCAACCCCTGAATGTGAGATGGGACAGTGGCCAGCGTACTCTGGGGATACAATGGACAAGTCATGTCCATGGCAGCATGGAATAGACCTGACCCTGGCCACCTAAGCAGGGTCCACAATTCAGGCGTAGGGAGTCAGTCCCCTAGAGAAGAAATCCAACAAACATTTGAATCAAGTTAACAACTGGGAAGTGGTAAAGATGGGTTGTAAGGGAGACAGCCCCACAGAGATTCCTCCAACAGGCCAAGACCTGTCACTCAGTGAACAAGCTCCCTATCGAAAAAGAAAGATCAAAGTCGTGACAGGTGAGAAAAAAATAACACGAGAGAGCAGCTAGGCGATAGCGTCAACCTCTCCTCACCCTGATGTCATTCACATGGGAAGATGCCAGACTGGAGAGGACCTAGGCCTTAACAGCACCTACTCCTGATAAGAAGCATGCAGTCACTGTGCTCTACTGGCTGCCAAATAGCTCCTGCTTGCCTCTGGCGCAGCCAGCAGAAGGAGGAGAGTCCAGGGTTAACCGTCTTACAACCGCAGCTATTGGCTGAGCACTCTAGCATGTGCCTGAAGGAGCTATTAAGCTAGCTAAAGGCAAATGAGCTGCTGCAAGTATCTTAATGAGACTTGTGGTGAGGAAACAACACTTCATTATTCACAGGAACTTATATGAAGAACTGTTTACAGGAAAGAAGTAACAGCCTTGCTACTGCCCTTGCCAGAGTCTGGAGCCTAGCCTTGTTGCTGTTCTGCCACACCAGGAAGCTCCTACTGCCTCACCCAGACTGTCTTTTAAGATGCCACACCTCCTAGACACACTTTCTAGGAGGACCAACTCTATGTCATACTGAAAAAAGTATGCCATAACTGAAAAAAAATATTTTTTCTACATGCTGCCTTACAAGAACAAGGTGTGTGTTTTATTTGGGGTCACATGGTGTGCAACAAATTATGTGCCTTTTACTGGACCAGCTCTATAGTTGGAAATGATATTATACAAGCCTTTTGGAGAGAAAGTCCAAAGATTCACCAGTCAAATAATGATCAAACTAAGAGCTAAAGGAGAAGTCCCAGGCATGCTCAACCACAAGGACTATACTGAGACTAAAAGACAACTCTCTGCCAGCAACTATTCTTCAATATTCAGACTTAAACTTAAAGACACAATCAAATCAGCCTTGCCAGCTCCAAGAAATCTGCACAAAGTAATCCCCCATTCTCCCACCCCAGGGACATTTGACATGCTACCTAGATATACCAGCATGGAAACCCTGGCAGACCCATCATTTCCAAAGACATCTTGTGCATTAAAACTGATCTTTGAGAGTGACATTATTTAGTAAAAACTTTTAAGCCTATGACTAGCCAATTAAAACTGAAGTCAGACTAACAAAATGTCTATCATGAAAGGGCATAGCTGAACAAGTTTACCTAGAGTTTAAGTTATTTGATCTGAAATTCTAGGCTCAAAGGTGTCTGTGATGAGGGTGTATGGGTAACCAAAATGAATCTACATCTTTTCTAGCACATAAAAAGCTTATTTCCACAGCAAATTTAGGACTGGAGAGATTTAAATATGCCCATAGCTCAGTATCCATATTCAACGAACACCACACTGGAGCAAGAACTGCCAGAGGGGGCAAAAGTTTCAAAAACACTAAGACAACTAGGCATCCTCTGTCCCTTCATAAACCTGGCCCTTAAGCACTTAAAGTTTATTTTTTTGCTATTTAAAGTGCTTTATTGCCATGATTTAATAGAAGCGCTACAGCACTTTAAAAATTAGTACAGTGCTTTAAATTAATCTTCATTAAATGAGGTATTACATTTGAAGCACTGTATTTTACAGTGCTTTAGCAACCTACAGTCCTTTAAATAACTTCTGTATTCTGGTCAAATTTCTAACTAGTGGAGAAGCCCCAGGAGCCTACAGAGCACCCCCTGCCCCCTAGCCTGGGAAGTGCAGGGTGGCTCAGAAGCTCCCACCAAACACTGCACTTCTGTCATGTTTAAGAGTGTTGTAACTTTATAGTGCTAAAAAAAGTGCTCTAAATTACAGTGCTGTAAAACATGCATGGAGCACTTCTATACACAACCTTAGGAGTCATCACTGTCGAGCAAGGAAGTTAGAAACCTGAGTCACTAAGGCCATTTTGAAAATTTAACTCTGGGGGCATTAACAAATCTCATCTTTGCTGATACCTTCAGGAACACAGCTATTTTTGCTATATACATATTATCTAATCTAGGTTTCAGGTTCCTGTTATTATAAAACTATTTTCTAATTTGGGGAGTAGATAGAACATTTTGATGAGAATTTTACGGTCATTGAGAAAAATCAGTGACTGTCTTCCCAAATCAATGACTATTTCACATTTGCCCTACACAGCAGCAGTCTCCAAACTCTTCATCCTGCAGGCCAGATGGACAGTGCCAGGTCCCTCCATGAGCTAGATCAGGGCAGGCAAAATACAGCCCACAGGCCAGATGCAGCCCTCCAGGCCATTCTATCCAGCCCACAGGGCCCTTAAAAAATTAGAAACTTAATATTTATTTGTCCCTGGCTGTCTGTCATGTGGCCCTCGATGGAGTGCCAAAACACAGTAAGTGGCCCTCCACCTGAAATAATTGCCCACTCCTAAGCTAGATCCAGCCTATGGGCCCAATCTGACTGCAAAGGGTTGAACAGCCTGACTTTGATTCATCTGTCCATGGCTGGGCTAGGAAAAAAAGACCCCAATCTGGATGCATGGGATTAGAGGCAGGGGGAAGCAACCCAATCCTGGTCCTGGTCCTGGTCCTGATCCCAATCCTGAACCAGGTGCATGAGACAAGGTTGGGTTGGGGCAGAGCAGCCTTGGTCTGGATGGGAAGAATGAAGGGGCAGAATGGTCCTGATCCAGATGTGTGGGTGGGGAACAAAGCAGTCCCAATCTAGATGCAGGGTTTCAGGAGGTGGTGGAAGCAGCCCGGTCTCTATATGGACCCATAGTAGGGACAGGACACCTCCATTCTGGGCATAAGGTTTGTGGGGAAACAGCCCAGCCTGATCTGGACTCATGGCGGGTAGCCTGGCCCTGATCCCACTGCACAGGCAGTAGCCCAGGTAAGGCTGGCTCCAGCCACATGGAGCTTCCACTATGTCCCACTGCCAAGTTTCTGAACCATAGGGGAGCCCCATGGGCCAGATGTTATGGCTCTGTAGGCTGGATTTGGCCCATGGGCCAGAGGTTGAACACCCCTGCCCTACAGCAATCATCCTACAAAGAAGAGTAAATTGACTGTTATTGACTACTGTTCATCTAACTTCTGTGCACCTTTCTGTCTTTTGACCTGGAACTTTTTTGAGCAAAGACTGTTTGGAAACTGTCTAGCACATACAAATAAATATGAATTATTGTAAGAGAGGGCCCCATCTACGCATAGACCCCATCTACGTGTTATACTTCAGGCATGATTAAGCAGTTAATCATGCCTTAAATTGTGACCCAGCTACACATTAAATCAGTTAATGGCCTGATAAAACAAGGAATAAGCTACAAAATTATTCCACAAAAAATATCATTAACTGAACATGTGGCCAGGTACTTCCCTGTAGCTGGGAGCCCCATTGACTCCATCACCTGACATGATGGAGTTGACTCCACTGCTGCTCCCGCCACGAGCCTAGTCAGCTACAGGGCTCACAGTGGGGCCAGTGAGCCCCATTGCAAGCCTTCTTAGCTGGTGGGTCTTGCAGTGTGTGGAACGCTGTTGCTACTGCAAGCCCAGTGGCAGCAAAGCTCTCAGCAGCAGTGGGAGCTGGTGCAGGAGGATCCCAGGACCATGATCCTGGGCTCCTGCCACATCAGTAAAAAGGTGTGATTGGATCTGATGCTTAATCCCACAATCACATCTCCTGCCAAGCACATGTGGTATGGCAGAAGGCGACACTGTGTGGATCACACACCAGATCCTATCATGCCTTTACCTGAACATCTGGAGGGACCCATAGATAGAGGGGGCTATCTATGCATAGATTTCCAGCCTCTTTGAAGGAGAGACTGCCTGTTCCATATCCATTTCCAGTAAATGAAAATAAACCATCCCCAGAGTGGCCAGAATGATCCCCCAAAATATCAGACTGACATTACATTGAGTCTGTGGGAAAAATCCACTCAATAGGGTTTATAAAAATTGATTTAAAGAAAAAAAAAACAGATTTATTAAAAATCTAAATTGGATTTTTTTGTATTTAATTTAAATAAGTTAATCAGTTAATAAGATTTTCTCTTTTAAAATAACTGTCCTTAAAATGAAATTGGAATTTAATAGACAATACGTTAAGACTTATTATAAGCTTTTGAGATCATGCTGAATCCATGAGCCCCTGTCAAATACTTGATGCTATAGGCTGTGGAATTGTCTGTAAAAGAAGGGGAAATGTTTTATTTTGAGATGGAGTATTATGAATATGGCTCAGTCTGTCATATACTGTATGAACAGCTCAGTCCCGTGGGCACTCTAAGGATTGTGGTACTGCAAGCAAGCTGCTGGAAAGATTGTCACTGGCATTGTGGCCTGGACTCTGACTCCAAGAGATATCAAGTTTTTCCTTTGGATCATCCACTGAAAGCACCAAGTGGTCTCGTATTCATGTCCTATCATCACCCTGAATTTTACAAGCCAAATCTTTCATGCTGTTTTGTGAGTTTCATTGAATCCCAGGTATCATCCTAATATCATCTGCTTGCCCCACAGCATAGGCAAAGAGTTAATTAATTATCAAGCAAACAAGCAGTATTTCATTTATCATTTTCTAAACATTTCAAATCAATAAGGATAAGAAAATATTCAGCTATATGCTTACTTAATATAGGTAAATAATTATAGTATGCCCGCCTCGGGTTCATCCCAAAGAGCATGTATGTGTAGTTTGTGGTGCCACATTCAGTGTGTTTTGGGCCATAGTAAATTTGCTTCTGGTGATCAGGTTGGCAAGGTTTGGTACTTGCTTGAAGGCTAGGATGGGTGGTTCTGGGACGATCTCTTCAATAGATGTGATCCCTGATTGAAATGACCTTGATTTAAATCAGTCCATTCTGAGGCATCCCAAAGGACTCTTTGGGTTACACTCTGCCCTTCTTTCATCTGTTGCTGAGTAGGTGCTAGAACCACTGAGTATAGGAAAGGCATCTGTGCTATAAGACAGAAAGTAGTGGAGAATTCCCTAGAAGGCTGTGGAAGCTCTGGAACCAACCCTTCCTAATCGCCTAAGGCATGGCTCTCCTATGACAATGCTGTTTCTGTTCCCGGCACAATAGGCACTCCCTCTCTGCTGATTGAATGCAGGGAATGTTACTGAATGCAGCACCCCTTACTGCATTAAATAAACAAACCCCAGAAAAAAGGAATGAAAGGAAGGCAATCATGATGCTGACTCTCATTTGCACCCCCCATTCCATGCACACATTTGAACAAGTAATAAATAAGAGAGCTCTGCTGTCAGGAAAACTAATTTTGCATCTATTTTTCTTGGAAGGGTTTTGGTACAGTAATACTGTTTGCTCAAATACTTCAGATTCTCAGAAGCCTTCTACTAAAATCCAGGGCAAAGTAATAAATGGGAATAGACATCCTGCCTGTTCTAGCAAAGATCTTGGCAACAGAACAGGTAGAAGCAGCTACTCATGGGGAAAGAATGGCTACTTATCTGTGATCAAAATTAACCTGAATGAGCTGGCCAAGTTAAACAGTGAAGTGTATTAAAATGATAGTCAAGTGTGCACTGTCCGTTTGCCCTGTGAATGTTTTGTTTACCCATAACTGCTTTCTGCAAAACCAAAGACCACAATAAGAAGAGGGAAAACTAAAACCCATAGAGTGGTGAAAGGAAATTCTTTTTTGTTAGAATTTTTAATGGAAAGACAAGATAACCCCTGCACAAAATGATTGGGAACCTTAATGATGATGCTCATTATTCACAATAGAGACGAGTGAATAATGTACTACCTGGAATGCTAGCAGTAAGGAAAATACAGAGCCTGAGTTAACTCTTTGCCTATGATGTGGGGCAAGCAGCTGCATTAAGATGATACCTGGGATTCAATGAAACTCACAAAACAGCATATAAGATTTGGCCTGTAAAATTCAGGATGACAGTAGAGAGAAGCTAGAACATGAATATGAGACCATGTAGGTGCCTTCAGTGGATGATCCAAAGGAAAAACTTGATGTCTCTTGAAGTCAGAGGCCAGGCCACAATGCCAGTGATAATCTTTCCAGCAGCTTGCTTGCAGTACCACAATCATTAGAGTGCCCACAGGACTGAGCTGTTCATACAGTATATGACAGACTGAGCCGTATTCATAATACACCATCTCAAAGTAAAACATTTCCCCTTCTTTTACAGAGAACAGGACTTCCAGCACCCAAGACAATATGTCATTCAGTAAGTCATTTATGTCCAAATCCAGCCAGTCATGTGTGTCCACAAGAACAATGTTAAATGCTAGTCCAGTTTCCACCTCCCTTCCTTTTTAGAATATGACCCTTTTCCAGCTGTTTCACCCCTGCACAAAGAGGAACTGGCTTTCTACTTGCATAGAAGCTGTAAACTCAAGGCAAAAGAAGCATATTTGTCTAACAGAAGGCACTGATAATGTGCACTGTGACATTTGAGCTCACCTCTTAAAGGTAATGTGAAAATAGACTGGCAAAAGCAATGACACATACAAGTCTTCACCTATATCTGTGAGTCTTCTTTCCATGGTTTGTACGCTGAACTGATGAATTACTCCATATTTCATACAAATATTCTACTACTATTCAAAACATTAATATTAAAAATATTCTATAAAGTACGGACTAGACTCATGGCTGGGTATTGGTTGTAGCCGTGTTAGTCTATGGACAAAGGCAGACAAGGTTCTTTGGGTAAATTTAATATCTTTTATTAGACCAACTAAAATAGTTGAAAAAATTCTTCTTGGCAAGCTTTCACGTACAAATACCCTTCTTCAAGCTGAGGAAGCATCTGCAGTTGTTTTGTGCTCTTCCTGGATGAGACAGAATAGAAGCCAGAGGCCAGTATACAAGAATGCCAATCAGTGAAAATGAATATTGAGGCAGTCAGTGAGTGAGAAAGAGGTGGCAGGGAGGGAAATTCAGACTTGGTGATAAAATGTATTAGAGACGTTACCTAGGTATCAGATGTTAGGCAGGTTATAATGTGCCATAAACCCAATGTCTATATTTACTCTATGATTTTTTGTATCCAGTAGGTTGATGAAGTGAAGTTTGTAGGCTCATCTGCAAAAGGTGTTTTGTAAATTCCTTTTGAGGATTAGAGAGTGAGAGAGAGTGGTTGTCTTCTGAGAAGTGTGCACCCACAGGTAATTAGGTATTCTTGTCTTTGATAGAGTTTAAGTGTGCATACATTTTGGTACACAGTTTGTTGTTTGATTTCTCCTATATATTTTCCAGGAGGGCATTTAGTGCACTGGGTGAGACATATTACATTTGTGGAGGTGCAGCTTTAAGATTCAGGAATGTTGATGGTTCTGTTGTGGGATGTAGTTATACTGGGGGTGGTGGAGATGTGTTGGCAGGTTTTACATTTCTTGTCATGGCATGGTCTGGATCCATTCAGTGTGTTTTAGGCCACAGTAAATTTGCTTCTGGTGATGAGGTTGGCAAGGTTTGGTACTTGTTTGAAGGTTAGGATGGGCGGTTCTGGGAAGCACTCTTCAAGAATTGGGTCTTCTTCTAGTCTGAGAGTATGAGTATGTTTGAGGATTTTCTGTATAGGTTCCAGGGAAGGATGATATATCATAACTAGTGGTGTGCAATTCATGAAGGTTTTCTTTCTGTACTGCAGTAGTTCTTCACGTGGTATCTGGGTGGCTCTTTCAAAAGTGTGATCTCTCTCTGGAGGAGTGTCCTTTTTAAGTAAGAGCCCTTTTGAGATTTGTGAGGTGATGATTACAGGTGTTCTCCTCACTGAAAATTTGGTGATATCAGAGGGCTTGGCTGTACATTACAGCTTTCTTGGTGTGTTTAAGGGTGATTGCTGGTACGTGGGTTTCTTGTATATGGTGGTTTGTACATCATGGTTTGTAGACCCATGCAATTTATACTGGTGTAAATCATGGCAGAATTTAATCCTTATTGGATGCACACTCTACCAATAAGATGTACTCTGCAGAAAAGCATGAATTCTCATTTATGCTACATATATAGCGTACATGTATACAATGTCAATGAATTAGCCAAAAATGATTTTATCAATTCAGAACTTTTCCTTTTTGAGGTATCCATTCACTTATTTAAACAAAGTTGAGTTTACAAAATATTGCAACACATTTGTTTCAAGATCAGGTAACAAAATGGATTTCCAACCTCTAATTTTCTGGGGGTTTGGTTATAACCATGTTGGTCTAAGGACATAGGAAGGCAAGGCTCTTTCTGTAGTTGTGATATATTTTATTAGACCAACTAAGTTGTTGGGGAAAAGTTTTTGGCAAGCTTTTGGGCATAGTCACCCTTCTTTGGGGATAGGGAGTCTCTGCTGTTCAGAGACAGAACAGCAGAGACTCCCTAGCCCTGAAGAAGGGTGATGGCACCCGAAAGCTTGCCAAATACTTTCTCAGTTGGTCTAACAAAAGATATCATATCTACTCAAAGAACCTTTCCTGCCAACCTCTAATTTTACACTCTATGCCTCCTTTACTTGGCTCTAGCTAGGGAAAGGGAGGTGACCCATCTGAAAGACAATCTCAGCAGGAAAAGTTGGCAGCCTATGACACACAGTTCCATTTAATAGTCAAATCCTCTGCTGTGTCTCCTGATGAGTAGCCAAAGAGCAGACTTAACCAAATCACAAAGCTCCCTGCCCCCTTATCTCAACATATGATACAGACTGCACAACTCAGGAAGGCACAAATGGAGCATTGCTACCAGAGAAAGCCAGAAGGTATTCTTTCCCCAGCTCCATCCGGCCAGGTGGTGGAGCTGTGCTGAATTTACTTAAAAAGGGGTGTGGGGGGGGAACTGGCTGTGTATCTCACACACCTATTCTGCAAAAAAGGATATATTATTTTGTATCTATCAGCTTTTGGATCATGTTAAGGAGCTGACTGGTGCTGCTGGCCTTTTTCTGCTACATAAGCCCTTATATTCTTCTTCTCCTGGCTGCTTCTATGTGAAGGATAAACAGCTCATATCATTCTGACCGTCTGAGTTAATTAATTTCACATTCCAGCTGTAGAGGGAATTGATTCTTTCAATAATTCTCTGCTGTCGAGATGCATGCACTTTCTCAGGATCCAAATCCCACATAAGCAGGAAACCTGAATTCAGCTAGGAAGTTAGGTACCTGACAATGATGCTCTCAGCTCTGGGACTGAGCAGGGCTGCTTTTCAGCATCCCTTTGCAATGACTAATAAAAAACTGGGCAGGGAGGGGACATGGCATAGAGGAGAAAGGAGAGGAGTAAACCTTACTTCCCCTGGGACATAAAAACCAGTTCCCAGCTGCTGCTCCCACAGTGTTGATTGAAAGGGAAGTCTGCACCACTGTACCCTCTCTGGATCTGCCCCTGATCCTGGGGATCTGCTGAATCAAAGCGATAATTGGTAAGTGAATTCTAAAATAAAAAGCCTTCCCATGAATATATTTGACATGGGATTTTCAGCTTAAGTACCTTCATTTGTCTTACTGGCCAAAGCAGCATATGGGGAGATGGGTGGTCTCTCAGGTACCCCAACACCAAATGCTTTATGAGGTAAAAGTTTAACCAGGATCTAAAAATGGGTGAGTCATTAGAAACTGCATACACATGTATGTATACACACACAAGGGAGAGAATGCTAGGAACAGGTAGTGGCTGCCCTGGAAAGTCCTCAGGAATGGGGACCTTCCTATTCAAGTATAATTAATGTTTCTGTCACTAGTTATAGAAATCTTTTTTTTTTATTTTTCACAAGGGTGCTGCTTCAGTACAGATGAAAAATAAAAAACATTAGCATTACCAAAAAAGCATGCACCGGCGCTAATACGCTGTACTGCTGATTATGATGCATTAACATGGTACCTGTAATTACAGGTACTAAATTTAAGGTGCCATAGCTATGGTGCTTTCTTGAATGTGTAGATATCCCCACTAAGGATTTATCTAGGAAAACTCAGTGGACATTAGGCTCCTCAGGAAAGCAGGCAGGCAGATAGACAGATAGACAGGCAGACAGAAAATATGTTTAGCTAGCACTGAAATAAAATGTATTCACTTTTTCTTGCTGTAAAACATATATATATGTTTTATATATATATATACACACACACACACACACACACACACACACACACACACACACACACATTTATTCACATTAAGCAAAGTGTTCCATTTCACCAAAAACAAAATGCTTCATTTTGGGGCCCTCACACAGGAAATAACTGCATTCATAACGTTAGAATAGGAACTGATAGTAATACTCCTATTGTATTGGATAGCCCAGTAGTCAGGGGACTTGCCAAGAATGTGAAAGACCCATGTTTAATATTTTCCTTTGCCTGAAGAAACATTTTTCACCTTCCCAACCACCATACATTAGGATATTCTGGGGAAATTTCTATTTTGATGCTGTTTCACTTTGCATAAATTATCAAAGATTCACTGGAACATGGACTGGAAAAAATTGTCTCTCCTCCCCCTGAACTGAGTGTCCTAGCCAGGTTATAGAGTCATTCTTAGTTTCTTTGTCTTGAATTCAATGAATATTTAAATATTCTGTGCAAAGTGGAACAGCACCATCAGGACAGACTGAGGGAACATTACTTGCAAGCAGGAGTGAAACTCAGGATACCTTATAGCGTCATAGAGAGGGCATGCACAGGAGAGAGAAGAGCCATGCATTTAAATCCCCTGTCAGAGGAAGAAATTGAACTGAAGTTTCCCATGTCAGGTGAGTGCTTTCACCACTGACTCCATGAGATGAAAACAGGCGCCTTTGCCACCCCCCAGGTTTTTAGGGATAGTCATTGCTAAGGGATTTGTGAATCCAACTCCGTTTTTCCCTTGCAATTGAAACTGGGAAATTCAACCAATTTGATGAAAAAAATCAACCAGCTCTACACTGTACAGGTCACTTAGCACTTACCTGAAATTAACCCTAGATAAAAAGAATAGTTCAGCACAGCCAAGTATAAAATAGCAAACAGAAGAAAATGTAAACACAGCAAATAAAAACTCTCCCATATAATAAAGACACCTGGTGTATTTTAAAACAGCAGATTTTTTTCAAAAGTACCAAAGCCTTTTGGGCAGCTTGGCCTTACTGGTTTTCAGTGGAAGCCAGGCACCTAACTGCAATGTTTGAACCCTTTAAAATTCTATGACAAACTAAAAAAGAAACTAAGTAACTTTGTAGGAACAGAAGAAATATCACACTAATCTAGAAGGCAGAAATGAATTGCCCACATTACTTCAGCACTTCTGCAGGATTATTCAGAAAGGACAAGTTTTGAGCCCCACAGGG
Organism: Caiman crocodilus; assembly: GCA_030014935.1. Taxonomy (NCBI): domain Eukaryota; kingdom Metazoa; phylum Chordata; order Crocodylia; family Alligatoridae; genus Caiman; species Caiman crocodilus. The sequence goes on along the minus strand of JAGPOW010003316.1, from coordinate 5,125,185 downwards.
TTTGGGAGAGACTCTGTTCCCCCTTGCGCCCCCCTGGGGTAACAAGGAATAACAGCCACAAATTGTTAGAGAGTAGGTTTAGACTAGACATCCAAAGGCACTGCTTCACAGTCAGGGCGGCTAGGATCTGGAACCAACTTCCAAGGGAAGTGGTGATGGCTCCTACCCTGGGGGTCTTTAAGTGGAGGCTTGATATCTACCTGGCTGGAGTCATTTGAGCCCGGTTTCCTCTCCTGCCCATGGCAGGGTGTTGGACTCAATGATCTTCAAGATCCCTTCCAACCCTACCAACTATGAATCTATGAATCTATTTCTTTTGCTCCACTAGCTCTTCAGTGGTGCTTTTAATTAACAGTACTCAGAGCACTTTATAAAAGGGAAAAACAAGTCTTACTAACTTTAATGGGACTGCATTGGAGTAAAGAGTTCGTAATTTGTCTCCTCAAAATTGGGGGCTAATATAAATATACTGTTTTCTTGTCCGCCCAGCTGTTCTACGTTATGATTAAAATACGTTCACTTCAGTAAGAGGTTTCTGGGTTAACGTGTAAATCATACCACACTGCTTTAAGGACTCCCCATTTGTCTCAGTGGCATGTCTATATGAGATGCTAAATGCACAGTAGACTAATGATACTACACAGTAGCACGTCATGGCAAAACCTGTGCGAAAGCACTAACGTGCAGCAGAATTAGTCTACTGCACATTAGCATCTCTAAAAGACCATGGGCTGGTGCAGCCCCACAGCAGTATCAGTTACTATGCAATGAGTTAGTACCTGTTATTACAGGTACTAAATTTAATGTGCATTACAACAGTGCATTAATGGACCTGTGAACATGCCCAGTATTTCTTATTTCCTCATGATCTGCATTTTCTTTGTTCTTCCCTCACTGCAATATTTCAAGAGTCCTCATTTGAGCCTGGTTGTATAGATCCAGTTGTAGGACTGACCACAACAGTAATTAACATTAGCTGAAAGTGACCAGGAATATATCTGAAATGGCCAAGGATACTTTGAGAGTAAAGTATTGCTCTGTCTGAGTAAGACTATCAGAGCCTGCATCTTACTTTTAAAATGCACAAGGTACATTTCAATATAAAATAAGGAATTAAAAGTGAATACTCCATCCACTATAGCATTCAGTACTCCTTGCCTCACAAAAGTCTAAGTATTCCATAACCAGCACCAAAATAGGTCTGCATAAATGGATAAGAACAGAAGAAGGCCTGAGGGTCACTAAACTCTGGCTATGATGTAGACAGAGATGTAGTTAGCCATGTTAGCCTGAAGTCAAGTAGAAGGGAGGATAGATTTGCACCTTATAGACTATCCAAAAAATATATATATTTATATCAATATCAATGTCAATATCAATATAGATATGATATAGAGAGAGCAGAGGGAGAGAGATTCAGGATAGCATTTAAATGCATGCTTATGTTCCCATGAAACCATTACTGTATTTTAAATAGCTATCCTGAACACCACTAGACTTCAACATGAAATATGATGTATGAATCTGGCCCCAAATATAAACAGATTTCCTACAGCCAATGAACTCTGCTCTCCACCCTCAAGTATATAATGCTCCAGGGGCCTCATATGCTCACCACTGCCAGAGCAGAGCATTGGGGAAGGTATTTTGTTTTGTTTTTTTTTTAACTTAGCCATCACTTCTTCCTGATAGATATTTATGAGCTCATTTCTATCTGCAGGGTCAATACTTCCACCTAGAGGTGGCTTTCCATAAGAGTGCCTAATTCATGCCGACATTTCTGTAGCGACTCTGCTAAATTGAACAGTCTAGATAATGAGGAAGAGCTAGTATCTGAAGCCAATTGTTCTCAGTTGGCAGGGGTCTGCCCAAATTTTTCTGTCTGTTCTTTGAGTTTTGTGCTCCTCTCACCTCCGATGATTCACTTCAGCCAGCACCCCAAAGCTTCACCTGATTACCTGTGAAACATGGATAGAGTTCTCAGTGTCTGTTGAGAAGAAAACATGCTTAGCTTCTTCACTTTTAAAGTATCAGGATTACCAAATCCTGCTTTCCCTTTTCTTGAGTTATCCAGAAGAAACGAAACAAAAAAGAAAGAGGAAGCTTTCTTAACTTCTTTTGAGGATCAGTGCTGAAGTTGGCTGAAATTCGCCTCTGCCTAGGGAGGTACTAGAGCAAAGCATTTGCACAACAGGCTCAGCAAAATTCAACAGATGCATTACACTGGGCCGAAACAGAATGAATTTGACCAGTAAGCGGAATAGCAATTTCTAATACTATACACATTGTCTCCATACATCTGATGATCTGTTCTCCTCAGTTCAAAATCAAACTGTAACTTAAACTGTCCGCATTCGGTGGATCTGAACCTCTACCCATGTACCCCTACCTAATCCTGGTGAAACTGAAAGAAAAGTAGATACCAGTGAGCATCTATACACGTGCTCTGAGATGGAGGCTGGGGGCAGGGAGGGACTTTAATTAGAGAGGCTCTGAGAGCCACTCTGAATATATATGATGCTGCAAGCATTTTAATTAGTGTCCTGTACTTCAAAATGGTGATGGTGGACTAGCTAGCATGCATCAGAGCAGATGTCCATCCCGTACATAGGTGCCCAATAATTCCAGATTTTCATAGTATAAAATCAAGTCAGTTTTAGTTATCTGATAATTGAAATACTACAAGGTAAGATACAGACAAGTTCATTTGTTTTAATCTAATCAATATATACCCAACTCTCATAAATGTTTCATTCTGTTAATTATGAAATATAAAACAATTACATTTTTTTAAATACCAATTTTTTAGAGAGTCTGTCATGAAAGCAAAAATTAAGGATACAATATTGACTTTACTAATGTCAGCAGCAAAATTCCCACTAACTTTCATGAGAGTAGGTTTTTTACCCTTAACTTTCATTACTTCGAAACTGGTAAGGACTACCTTAACAGTGTGCACCTATAGAAACTATTTATGTCTTTGTATTGCAAAGTTTCAGTGAACTGTAAATTTCTGAAAGCCCTGCCCTATAAATTTCTTACTTTTTTATGTCTCCATACTTTAATTGCATTTCTTTTTTATGTGCAAGTATCCAAAGAAACAAGCGAGGGTCTTAAATCCTTGTTTAGGCAACTGAAATAAGTAGCCTGATTTTTCAGAAATGCTGAGCAGCACTGTGTGCTTAATGGACAACAGAGCTACAGACTGCAGAGGTACATATTGAAGGACATTTTATCAGTATATAGTGCACAGTATAGTGCCTGGGTCCCCACATTAAAAAAATCTCTTTTGTTTGCTTAGTATTTTGCACAAACTGTTATGTTGTTCCACAGCAGCGACATTGCTGGTACAAATGGCAATGCCTTACAACCACCTAAACATTATTTAAGATCCTCAAATCAAAGCCTTGATTAAAAGCCTGCCAGTATGACGATACCTGGTACTTTGCCCTGCTGAAGCTCAGCAAATACTTGCTCTGCTGTACCACCAGAGGGGGAGCAAGTATCACAGACAAGGTCTCTACTGAAAACATCCATCTGCCAGTCCTGGTGAGTTTTTATCTCCGGCTCTGACAGAAACACTCCAGTCAGTCTTCATTTGTGCGATGGGAGAGACGACCGGACCTTAGATGACTTCCGTTCAATTCCTGGCTCTCCAGTAGGCATCTTGTGTGACCATGAGCCAGCAATTTCTAATCTTTCTCCTCACTCTCCCATCTGTAAAATGTGAATAATGCCTATCTTATGGGAGTGTCATAAGTACTCATTAAGGCATGCAAAGTGCTTTGAGAACCTCTAATGGAAACTCCTACCATCACAGCTGCTTAGCATTCAAAAATGCCTATTTTCTTTCTCCCCCCATGCATCCCTGCACAAGTGAAAAGAATTATCCATCTAGCCATATATGCCACACATCTCTTAGACCAGCTCCACATCACAATGAAAGGGGGGGTTATTCAGTATAATTGTAGTGTAGTTGTGAGTAGCCAAAGTAACCATAAGAAATAGTGTCATGATCACAGGATGTCAGAAAACTAAGTAAAACAAATCTCCAGTAACAATACTAAATTGTAAGCTGTCACAAATAGCTTTGCAAGCAGTGTTCTCTTTTCTCATGTTACACACACATGCGCACGCGCGCACACACACATGGACACAGCATAGATTGTCACGGGCCTTAAACATACATACACATATGCACAAATAGTTGCAATTGAGTACAGATTAGTTAAAAGGCCTTTTATACCTCAGAAGGTCGGACAACCTTAACTGTAACAATTACACTCTCCCTAGAACTTATATAAAGTGATTAATACCATTTAATGTAGACACCATTATTTTTAGATAAAGTTGCTTTAAATTGGTATAGCTCTTCCCTTTCAGGAAAGGAAATTTGCTAGTATGGCTTAACTATCCACACTTTTAACAGTATTACTAGATTGGTTAAAAATCATACCCTAAACCTATGCAGTATAGTTAAACCAGTACAAAAAATCTGTGCAAACCAGGCACTGGTGAAGTGGTATGTAAGGAATGCTTTTGAGTTTCTCTTAATTATTTTTACTATGTTAATCACAGCAATCTCTTAAAACACTAGATAAAAATCAAAGTTTGTTTATTGCTATAATAAACCTTAACATGTTAATTCTGATCTCATTGGTACAGCATGAAACCCAAAATGTTAACTCAATGCAGAAGCAATATAGCAGAGCATATCTGATACCATCATTTTGGAAAGATGGGTAATTTGTGATCTGCACTTGGGTTACAACACCGAAATCAATGTTACCAAATGCAGTGTTTGACTGAAGTGAAGGCAGAGTGTCTGAGATAGATGTTAAGACTGAAGACTAAAGGGAGCAGTATCACAGGCTGAAAAAAGGTTGACCGATAACAAGGGGGAATTTAAAGATCAAAAGTAAAAAAAGGAAGATCAGGACCAAGGAAATTAAGTATTTATGTTGCACTGTCAGCCTACAAGGCTTATGGCCAGACAAATGAAAGCCCAAACCAATGTAGAGGTAGATATATTGTTCAGGAACAGGGTATGTATAAATATGATCATAATGTCCAAGAGATCTTTATCCTCAAAATATCTAACTAGACAACCCCACTCATAGAGAAGTAGTAAACTGCCTAGCATGGAAGAGCAAGCTGCAACTACGAACTTTTAAAATTTTCATAAAGTTATACGGTGTACCATATAGTTGGCAATGTACAGCCTTTAGTATTAAGCAGTATTGAAATAATGTCAATTAGAATCAGCAAAGGCATGTGACAGTTTGTAAATAAATAACTATTTAACCAAGTCCCCTATTCAAAGTCTGGTGATTTTGGTCAAAGAGCTTGGATCTCTTCAGGAAAAGCTAAACATTTACTGGTCTACAACCAGGGATACCATACCAGCAAGAACTCCTGCTGAGGGCATAGCAAATCTGTCCTTCATACCAATATAGGAAAACCATCACCATTATACACACATCCTGGAGTGAAAAAAACATACTCATTTCCCTGGTATAACTGTATCAACAGTAGCTGCTTGTGCCCATCAGGGACCCTACCTCTCTAGAACCCTGATAAAAATAGCCACATACTTGAAGAGCCCAAATCCCCAAGAATAAGATGTATTTATGATAAGAATGAAAAGGAATACCGTTTTCATAATACATTGTAGCCAGCCTATTCCTATCAGTTGCTGTTGTGATACGCTCTAAATTGTAAAGGAAAAAAATCGGAATGCCCCCTTTGAAGGACCTACATAAGTAAAAATGATGGCAAGCCCTTCAACTACTACAAATCAGTGTATTTCCAGAGTTCTCTGAGGCTTTCTTGTAAACCTCACCACAGGATCTTAGTCTTCCATCTTCAACTTGTCTTTCTCACAGGGATAGCAGAAAAATATATTGAAAAGCCTAGAAGAAATGCAGAGAGTACAGCAAAATTCAGAAATCCAATCCTAAAAGCAGACTAATAGTTAAGGATAACAGCAATTTGTAACTCAAAATATGATTCTGAATTCATTTACATTAGTGCAACTCCAATCCAATTATTCTTGATGGACCTGGTGTGGGGTCAGAATCAGTTCTGTAGCACCTAAGCTGGGATCTTTAAGAGTCTCTTTGATCCAGCTGTGTTTAGTAGCTTCAAATTTTAAAAGGGCAGAAGTCATCAAGTTGTTATTTCCTTATCTGCAAGAAGCAATTCTTTCAATAAAAGTCTCAGAGCAAAAGAGAAGCAATTATTATTTTCAAGAATTATCAGACACTGAAGAAAAATACATCTTTGAAAGATATGAATCTCATTCCCAGCTGTAAAACTTCATAACACAGCTACAATCAAAAACCTAATTCAAATCCTTTCATTTACTCTTAACAAATTAGTCTTATATTGTTTTACCCATAAATCAGCCAGTGGAAGAAAAACAAGGTAGTCAGGATCTCCCTCTTAAGGAATCTCCTGGTCATTGTCCTCTAGCTGTTAGTCTGCTGTTTTGCTGCCAGGCCTCCTAGAATTCCACCCCCGCTAGCAGTGGGATGAGTTCACAAGATGACATATGCCAGTGGTAAAAAATAACAGAAATTCACTTCCCTCTAGCACTGGAGAACCTTTTCAGGAAAAAGAAAATAGTGCTAATGTCTCTTTAATGCTAATCTCTCTTTCCTGGACTTCAGAGAGTACGTCTACACGGGATGTTTACTACGGAGTTACCTAATTAGCTCTGCAGAAAATTCTCAGTGTCTATACATGTGGCCCTGTTAGGCTGCAGTGAGCAAATTAACACTGCTGTAGGTTAGTACTCGTAAACACAAGTACTATCCTGCAGTGGTGTTATTTAGTGCACCACAGTGCATGTGTAGATTCTGCCAGAGCTGTCTGGGGCATGAGGATGCTTTAGTGCAGGGGGCTGCCTAACTGGTAGACCAGCACTGAAGCACCCTTGTGCCCCAGCCAGCCCCCCTGCAGCACATTGATCCAGGTCAGAGCAGCCCCAAGCTGACAGGCTGACCCCCGGAGTCCCCTGCCAGCTGGGGCTGCTCCAACCCAGCTCAATGTGCTGCTGTCCCAGGCTGTGCTAGAGTTTATTCAGGCACATTCTTTACATGTGTAGATGTGCTGAGAGAAACTTACTTAGATCCCTCCTTCCTGGTTTACTGCAAAAGGTTTAAAGAATTTTACATGGATTCTTAAAGGGGGAAGTTAAATGTATTGCCTGCTTGCTTACCTTGTGTCTCCAAGAGAGCCTGAGCAAAGGGTTGGTCTTTCTATGTTGTCTTGCTGGACCACAGCATCACAGCCTTTTCAGGAGCTGCATTTCTTTTGACTGACTCCTACATTTGTCAGCCTGGAAAGGACCCAGGAAGAGCTAACTTCAAACAATATTACTTTACTAGTCCATAGCTGATCAGAATTTTTGGGATAATGCCATGGGGACTGACTAAGGCCCTTCCCTGATCTCTGTAAGCTGGAAACTAAGGTGAGGATGCTGCTGTGTAGCTGCTCTTTCTTCCCATCCCTTCTTTAGGCAGATCTATGGGTTTGGTTCTTCCCTTCTTCTAGATAGGATAATTTAATCGTTACCCTGGCAAATCTGATCAGTGCAAACCAATACTGTAGGAGTTAATGTTTGAGACTGTCAACCAAATGGATTAGGCTACTGTCAATAAAAGTAAATGATCTAAAACAGTGTTTAAATCATGAAGAGGAGAATACTCTGAGCAAATGGGTCTCAGTAAAAAAGCTGCTGTGCAAATACAGAATTCCTTGGGTGATTTTATAGAAGGGAACACAGAGTAAAGCAGCACCATAAGTCTAAACGGTAATAGAAGATAAGCCTGAATGCATTCTTTTCTGATAGAAAATCTATCATGAGAGTTTATATCTTGAAGAAGAATGAGTTGAGTCTCTTAAGAGAAATTATGCTGTATGAGATACATGTAGATCATTTGAGGCATTTAAAAAAATAATTCAATAGTTTGCTGTAAAATTTTAAAAACCCTGTAGAGGTTACCTAATATGAGACAGGCAATTAAGATGGACTTTCCCAGTAAAGACCATCATGTTTCCCTTAATAGGCTTTAAGCCAAATTCAGTGGTGAACTGTGGTGGAGTTTATTCAGGCACATTCATTTCACATGTAGATGTGCCCAAAGAAACATATTTAGCTCCTTTCTTCCTGATTTACTGCAAAAGGTTTAAAAGATTTTACATGGATTCTTAAAGGGGAGAAGTTATGCATCTTCTGAGTATTGCAAAGGATCACTTACCCAAGCAGATTGTTCCCAACTTTTCTTCCTCTAGATAGGAATACTGTCACTGCCTTTTCTGGGGTAGATCTCCATTTGAGATCTGATAGGAAGCTAAGGTAGGAGCTGCTGACCTATGTGTATTTGCTGGATATATGGTACAGAAATTACTTATTTCTTTTAGTCCATTACCCTTTTTGTGAGCAAGAGCAGAAAAAAATCCATCTTATTACATAGTTTTCCATTTCTTACAGTCTGTAAGTGTACCACAAGGGAGTCATCTTCATGCATCTCCTTCAGTACTCTAGTATCCTGTGATCTGGTTCTAGAGATGTTCAGTTCTATAGAGGAGCAGGAAAAGTGATGTGAACCAATGGTGATCCATGAATGATTCAGGCCTCACAGTTTGAGAACCGCTGTTGGAGTCATGCAAAATTAGGAGCAAGGAATATGTAAGTATGGGCAGCAAGCTCTTAGTAGCACACTATAAGACTCTGCAGACAACAGAGCTCAATTAACATACAAAGAAGGACTAGGAGATAGGGCAGCATTGCACAAACGATTAGATTAATAACCGGTTATGAAGAAGCAGATATAAAGATAATCCCTCTAGCTTCTAACTCAAGCATTACATTAAAAAGCAAGAGGAATACAAAAAAGGAATCAATTTGCATATTTTGGTAGTAGTGGGCAAATCAATCAGAATATCCAGAAAGAAAAAAATCTTGCAATTTAGCAGGATGACAGCTACATTCAGCTGCTAAAACAAGACTTGGCCATCAAATATCTATATGTCAAAGGCCAAAGAAGCTAGAGTTTCAACTCAAATGTTATTTCTATCTGAACACATGTATGTGAAACTTGAAAATCCATCAGCAGTACAAACAGACATCTAAATCGCAAGCAAATGTCTTGATAACAAGATTCGGTATTAAACTGAACAAACTGAGAAAAAATGCCAAAATTTGTCAGAGTTCGCCCAGCCCTCTACGACTACCAGAGAAGATGGAAGAGATCTAGGATGTACATCAAGAATAAATCCAGAATGTCTGTTACAACATGTGTGCCATTGGACAATTGACAAAAAACCTACAAAAAGTAAGAAAGAATCATAGAATTGAAGGGACCAGAAGGACCTGCAAGATCATAAAGTCCAGTCCCCTGCCATGGACAGGAAGTTATTGGGTTCAGACAAGCTCAGCTAGGTGCTTGTCCAGCCTCATCTTGAACACCTCCAAGTATGGTAACTGTGCCACCTCTGCTGGGAGTGTGTTCCAGATTCTGGTGATCCTTACAGAGAAAATATTTTTCTTATGTCGAGCCATGGGATTGTTGCAATTGAAATCTTTCTCCTACTGAGAATAAGATCATACTGTTGGCACTTTCTATTCCTTCTTTCTCTATATAACTTCCCTTTACAATTATCTAATTTCTTAGGCAGAGAGCTAAGTCTTACTCATGTACTTTGATGTTTTGTAGGTCTATCCCCATTCAGTTCAGGAGAATTACTCCTGAATTATTCCCTTTTGGGTGGATCTACATGTTCATTAATGAATGCACCATAGTTACAGTGCATTAAGTTTAATACTTGGATAACCAAGTACTAAATCAATGTGCAGTAAATAGCACTAATGGGCAGTAGGACTACCACACAGGCTACATTAGGTAGTGTCTGTAAAAGCCCAATACTACTGCACAGTAACATATTAGCATGAGTTTTGCGTGGTACACGACTGCACAGTGGTATTAGGCTACTGCACAGTTAGCATCTTGGGTAGAGGCACCCTCTGAGTGGAGAATCAGAGATTTGAGACTCAAAAATTTTCAGAATTATAAATTGTTTTGAATCAATTTAAATATTCTATTTTGAAAAAAAAATCAATGCTTTGTTTAGAATATTTTAATGATTTATAGATTAATAGCTGTTTGGGTAAGAAGGGATCTTAGCAGATCATTGAGTCTGATCCAGTGCCCAGGGCAGGAAAGAGTGCTGGGGTCAGACAACGTCAGCTAGGTGCACGTCCAGCCTCCTCTTAAAGACCCCCAAGGTAGGGGAGAGCACCACCTCCCTTGGAAGCCCATTCCTCATTCTGGCAACCTTTACCATAAAGAAGTTCTTCCTGATGTCTAACCTAAATCTGTTCTCCACCAGTTTGTGGCTGTAATGAAGTTGTTTCAAACTGAAAAATCAACCTCAGTTGATTGAATATATATATATAGACATGTTGATTGAATATATATATAGACATGTTCAAGATGTATATTGAATATATATAGACACATTCTTGTAGGAAACTTCTACTTAGCCAAAATAGCATTTTCTTGACAGAAAAATATTCTATTAGTAAAAAAATCATCCAGATTTATTTAGGATATATATTTTTTTTTTACTATCAAATTACTTGGATATATTTACTTGTGCCAGGAGCTAACATATTGTTCATGTCTTACTTAAGCCCTCAAAATAGGTTTTTAATGGTGTTAAGTGATGCACTGGTCTGTGCACAGGGGAGAACTTTATGAATTAACACAGTATATTGTGTAGCTTGGCTTTTTCAGCCTAGCAAAATGAAGGCTAAGAAGGAATATGATTACTGTCCACATACAGCTTAGGGGGTAAATACAAGAGAGGGGGGAAAATAATTTAAGTCAGTGATACTTAGACATCAGCTCCTGAGCCACAAGTGGCTCTTCAACTTATTACCTGCAGCTCTTCATAAAAAGTGTTATCAAATTTTTTTATTTCCTTTTTTGGTCATTGCATGCATTGGGTATATCTTTAAACAAGCCTATACATGAATTTAGTATATAAGAAAGAATCTTACTATTTCTGAAGTATTTTCCCCTTCTGTATTGTGAAAATATTAACTATAATATGCTGTCATTTTTACCCCTTCCCTCTTCTGAACTTGAATGTTTTGACACAGTTAATTTAGGACTATGTATGTTACTGCTCTCTCTGATGAGCACTGGCTGCTTGCATGATTCCTGAGCCAGTCAGGGCTGAGTATCACTGAGTTAAGCCAAAAGACAATGTTGTGTGAAGAACAAATGGACATAAACTTGCTATGAATACACTGGAAATTTAGAAGATTCCTGATCATGGAATAGTGAGGTTATAGACCAGACTTTTAATGGGAGTAGGTGGAAGGCAGAAAACCGAACTGATATTAAAGTAAACCTTGATGCATTTATGAAATGGAATGATCCCTGAAATCCCATAGGGTATTATATTCTGCTTGGGTTACAACAAGCAACCCTGTAAATTCTGTTAAATTCTGTTAAATGTCAGACCAAATCCTTATTATAATTCTAGGAGCTTTTTCAACTTGTCACATGAAAATATCCACATTTGAGGAAAGCAGGTTCTTCCTTTTAGGAAAATGGGTTTATCCATAAGTGTGTTTTGAAAGTACAGGGGGGAAAATAGGGGCCTTTACTATGATAAATTCTTCATTAGGAACCTAGTCTAGCAAGATACAGAGTATCTACTTTTCCCAATGCACAAGAGGTGTTGAGGCTCTGTTTTTAAAGGTGTTTAGGAATAAGGCATTTGGAAAAACCCAAGCTTTTACAGCCTGGTTTTAAGAAAAGGAAAAGTAATCCAGTTTAATAGAAAATCACATCAGGAATATTGAAATTAAGGTTTTAAGGATGTTCGTGTAAAATGGTAGAATAGTTTATCTTGTGGTTGGTTCAAATATGCCATAAGTAGTTTCGAGAATGCCCTGACCTACAATAGTGTTAGGATGCCTTTAATACCTCCTGAATAGAGTGCCTTATTTTAATCTAACTGGTGAATAATTTGTTATCCAAAAAGGATCCCACCTGCGTACATGTCACCTCATTTCTTTCTAAAGACATGCTAAAAAATAAAGTATAAAAGTTATCACAAAGGTATATCTTAAAACTTCTACATCAGTATGAATAGAGCTGCATAGAACAGATGTGACATTTTTGCAACCAGGGCTTTTTTCTTGTGTTATACATACCTTAATATGGCCCAACTCCTGACAGCCTTCCTCACACAAGTGGATAAAACTAGACATGCACTAAGGCCAGACCTAGTAGGGTATCTGTAGCTAGGGATGAACCACCAGCACCAGGTGCAAATCTAAATTCCTCCGTCTTTGCAGGCAAGAGCAACCTGTCACCTTTTGGTCATAGGTGCCAGGTATAGGGACACAGCAGTAGCTGTCTTGGAGTCCCCAGAACAGGTAAGACTGACCATCTTCCTTCTCCCTTCTGCTTTCCAGCACTCAGCATCCAATCCCCAGGGTACAGGGGAGTTTTTACCCAGAGTACAAAACTTGTTAGGTATGTTTCTGGTCAGACACGTATGAGCATAAAAAAAGAACTGGACACTGTTCCCATGCAAAATCTTCCAAATAGTGTTGATTAGGGAGAAAAAGAAAAAAAGGATTATTGTTCTTTATCTGTATTACTTTAACTGATTATTTCCATGTCTCACAGTTTATTTTATTAGCTGCAAAGTTCTTATCAAGTAAGAGTGCAATGGTTGTTACGTAGTAATCTATGAGGCTGACTCACTACCAAAATTAATCATGGAAATTGTTTTGTCAATTCCATGCACGTTTGGCAACAACAAAACCTTATTTGAATTTGTCCTTATTTCACTGAATTGCTCAAATCAAAATTAAACTCATAAATGACGATGTTTTGCTTTGCCTTGAAGTAAAATGCAGGAGGAGGAGGGCGGTTGCCTGTTTTTGGTTTTGGTTTTAGTTTTGGTTTGGGGGTTTTTTGTTTGTTTTTGCAATTCAACCCTTTATTTCAAAACTTCCTTTGACTTTAAAAAATAACAATCAAAACTTTTACAAAAAGCTTAAATGTACCAGTGACATGTTTCAGTTTGTATCAAACAAAACATTTTTCTGTTCAGCCTTGGTCCCCCATTTTTTTTAATTGGAATTTTTAGTGAACTGAGTTGTCAGGTTTACACTAAACTCTACTGATATATTTTGCATGGTTATTTATGCCTGCCCAAAGTGTAAAGATAGCATTTCATCCTCTGTGTGGACAGAAGTAAAGGACTATGCAAGAGATGCATTTACACATGCATTAATGTGCCTTTTCTAAGGCACATTAAATTTAATACCTCCAATGTGAGGTACTAAATTAATGTGCATTAGGCTGTGCTAATGTGTAGTAGCATATTTACATACTTTCTTGGTGACGCTTAATGCCCAGTATACTATTTTACTATGCATTAGCGTAATGTCAGCTTTTTTATGGGACACTTTAATGCATAGTAAAACAGCCTACTGTGCATTGCAGTGCACGTGTATATATGCCCAAGGTGTATGGGCAGCAGACCTTTCATCTTCAAAGGACATACTGTTATACCCCATGTTGTAGTATGGGTGAAACTTCATCATGTTTTAACTTGACATAGTTGTGCCTTTTCACAGGATAGTGATCCTAGGAGCAATCTCACTTGTCTCTCTGGTATGAGGAAAGATCATTTTTAGATTTCTCTAAACAGCAGAGTTTGCCTTATAACTGAAACACTGAGGTTAGGGACAGAAGTTACACACAAACCAGTTTAAGTGATCAGAAACTGGTTTAAAACCTGTAACAGAACAGTTCAGTGCACATAAATCAGTTGCAAAATGACCAAAACTGGTCATAAACTTGGTTGAATATAGTATCAGACTTAACTGATTTGAGTCTGTTCAAGTTTGCTGACGACACCAAACTGTGGGCTGAGGTGGGGACACCAGAAGAGAGGGAGAGGCTGCAGCGGGATCTGGGCAGACTGCAGGAGTGG
>JAGPOW010003316.1:5098224-5111051 GCA_030014935.1 Caiman crocodilus | reverse complement strand
AGATTAGATAGGTACTTGGCTGGGGTCCTGTGACCCTGGCACTCGTTCCTGCCATTGATGGGGGGGGTCAGACTAGATGGCCTGCTCTAGGCCCCTTCTGACCCTAGGTACTATGATACTATGCTACTATGAGTCAAACTGGTTTATGGAACTTGTGTCCCAGACCCTTCCCTGGTTTAAGTTAAATCAGAGTCCCCACCATCCCCCATCCTAGCATGCTTTTCAGTCCTGGGCTGAGCTGTGCTGTCTGCTCCAGAAAGTAGGGCTGTCCCTGCCCTTCTGCTCCCATGCTGGAGCAGGTGCAGGGGCATGGCCAGATGCCTGCTGCATAACCCCCTAAGGTGAAGGGCAAGGGAGTCAGTTTATTCCCCCTCCCTCTCCTCTCCCCCCAGGGGACCACAGCTGGGGTCTGCCTGGCTAGGGCAGAGCAGCCCCTGTTAGTATCCCTCTGTCCTGGGGGCACAAGCATGGGGGAGCAAGGAGTCCTGCCCATGGGAGAACCTGGGGCAGGGGTAACCCAACCCCAAAGAAAAAACCCTGAAAAAAAGAACTACTTACCTGTTTCAGGACGCTGAGCACAAGAAGAATCACGCCAAGGAGAAACGCCCATGCAGATTATTAGCTGTGTTTATCTGCAGCTGGAGCCAGCATGGGTGGGTGACGTCAGGGAAGAACGCCACCCGGTGGAAATAAAAGCTGGAACCAAGGAGGAGCATGAGGGGATGCGAAAAGCAGAGGAGGTTGCAGGGATGCCCCATGCTGGTTACACCCAGTACCAGCAGGAACAAGAAGACCCTGCACAGAAGCAGGCATTGGTGGCAGCAGAGGCTGCAAAAGCTCCCCACACCAGCTGCAGGTGGCACCGATGTGAGAGATCGGGGCAGCTTGGGGTGGAGCTGAAGAGGACCCCAGCTGGGGCTAGAACATGGAGCTGTGCCAAGGAACACGCTGGGCACAGGCTAGAGCTAGGAGGGCAGAAGGGTTGATTAGCCCAATGACCCCCTCCCTTCGTCAGTCTTTTTTTTCACTTTTGTTTCCCTCCTATTTGAGCAGTTCCTTTTCCTTTTCTGTTTTTCCTTTATTCCTTTGCTTTTACATGGGTTCTTATTAATTGCTTTGTTGTTTGTTGTCCGTTGGACTTTGGCAATGAGCCACGGGCAGTATCTAAGGACGACGGTGGCATACCTAGCCAACCTAGGAATCATCAGGCTGCCAGGGAGACATCCTCAAGAGTTGGGCATCCAGCAGCCCCAGCACCTAATCAGTGGAAAGTAAAAACTGACCACAAAAGGGGGCATGAAGATCAGGAATTGGCATCACTGGAAGCCAAGCAGCATAATGATCCAGAGGCTCATCACAAGGGCTGGCATATGGACGGGGTGTAGAGGAGATGGAGCCCCACATATATCCGCCAGGAAGTGTGACAGCTCCTGAGGGACCCTCAATGGGAGACCCCATCACTGAAGATCCATCCAAAGTCATGGCAGGAGAGTTTTGGGGTTTTCCCGAAGTGATTGAGGATTCTCCAGAAGTTTCATGAGGCTCTATCACGTCCGACCTCAGGCACATGCACCAAGACAGCGCAAGAGTGGATGTTCGAGCTGAGACAGGCACAACCTCCTCCCCCTGACACCAGCAGCACAGGCAGGTGCATGGGCAGACTCCAGCTGGCATGGCCCTGTCATTCACTGTCCTCAACCTGGGCTGGGGCTGAAGCTAGGGCTGCAGCTGTGAGACTGAGCTGGGCCAGTCCACAATCATTGCTGAAAGTAGGCATGGAAGGGCTGGCCTGGGCTGGGCTGGAGGGTCAGGGCCCTTCCTACCCAGCTGTAGCTCAGGTTAGGGAATGGAAGCTGTGCACCTTGATTGCTCCTGGCTCCCCACACCCAGGCCAGGCCAGGCTGTCTTGATGCCACAGCCAGCTGAGCCAGGGCTGAGTGGGGCCAGCTGTGGGTGCTGTTGAGGGCATGCATGGAGTGGCCAGCCCAAGCTGTGCCAAGCCACAAGGACAGGGCCCTTCCCAACTGGCTGTGGCACCATGACAGCCTGGCCCACCCTGGGCATGGGGAGCTAGGAGCAATTTGGGCACTCAGCTCCTGCAACCCTTGCACAAGCCACAGCCAAAATTAACAATTTTAACAAATTTAACATGGCCAAGCTCCAGCCAGCTATTCCATGCCTCCCCTCAGCAGTGGCTGTGGGCCAGCCAGCTCAGCCCCGCAGCTCGGGCAAAGTGGGTGGATGGTGGGGTCATGCCAGCCAGCTCTGGCCATGCCCCCACCAAACAAGCAGCTAGTGGGGCAGAAAACTGGGCAGACCCCAGCTGGGGTCCCCATGCCCATGCCCAAGAGGGGAGACCATGGAGTTTAATCCTTCTCTCTGCCCCACCTTCTCCTGAGGCTGCTACCCAGCCAGGCTCTAGCCATACCCCCCACTGCACAAATGGCCAGCGGGGAGGAAAGCTAGGCAGCTCCAGCTGGGGTCCCTGTGCTGGTGGGATAGAGGGGAAACAGGGGAGTTTAATCTCCCTCCTGGCCCCCCATTACCTAAGGCACTGCCCAGACCAGTGTCTAGCCGTGCCTCCCCCACAGAGGCAAGCCTGGCAAGGGCTACTTCTCCCTTCCCCCTCCAGGCAGACCCTGGCTGGGGTCCCCGCCAGCCAGGATGGGGGTTTAAACCACAATCGTACTTAGCAGCCTGCTGGGGCCCAGCCACTCCTTCCCAGTCAGCCCCCGCTCCAGCCTTGCGATTGATGCTGAAGGGAAGGGAGGGCTTAGTCTAGTGCCCCCCAGCTTCTAGCCTGAGCCACTGCAGGCATGTGGCTGCATTTCTGGAATCAAAAGTCAATGTCTGTTCACTTGCAGATTGGTTCAGTCTACATAGGTTAGACTAAAGATTAAATCAATTCAGGCCAGGGCTTTTTGAATGTCTGTATTTAGCCTGAGAATCTGTAATCTTCTTCTTTGAATAGATGTAGATACAAGAGAGAACCTGGACCTAAAATCTTTTTTTATTTGGAAATTTCCTATTTGTTCCACCATACATTAAGTAATTAAATAGAGACTAACCATGAACTATTTTGCGTGTAACAGTTTAAAAAGCAGAGTTCTGCTTGTACGTTATGTGAATCAGTCTTAACGTGCTGAAATAAATTCACTAAGATGCAATGTTGAAATTTATCTTCTTTTATTCCTCATTGTAGTGGTTGTATGCTGGCTCTTGCCATAAACACACGCAGGCACACACAATGGAAAGGGGCTATGGTTCACATGAAGGATGCAACTTTGTAGCATGCAACTTAATTTTCAAAATGTGTATGCAGCTTCTGATCCAAAATTGCATGTTCTAACCAGATAACTGCCTGCAAAATTGGGCATGCACTCATGTGCTCACTAGGTTTATAATCACATATTTGAAGGTGTTATTGAACAGATTAAGTTGGTTTTAAATCTATCCTTGGCTATGGGTGTCCTTTAATTTTAAATATACTTAATTGCATTTTTTTATAAAATTGTATAGTTTTTATACTTAAAATTACAATTTTAATTGTAGTTCTGTAATATAGGTACAGAAGGGTGAAATTCCTCCTTAGCAGAAGTCTAGCCCACAGCCTTTGCACCCTCTTACAGAAGTTTTCAGAATTTCCAAATTCAGAAAAGAACATACACAAGTTATTCTCCTAACCTATGCTTTATCCTGTCCAGTCGTTCTAGAAGAAACTGCAGATCTGGAGTCTGATTCTTATCTTACATCCGGAGTAACTCTGTTCATGTCAAGACTAAGTGCTTTGTGTCAGCATATGTATGTGTAAATTGAGCAACTTGCATGACCCAATCAGAATGACATCTGGTTCATTACTCCACTGCTATAGGAACAGACTGAGAAAAATTATCAGAAAGACATGATCCAATTCATTCTCTGTTCCTCTGACTGACTCATTCGATCTGCTCTCCCCCTCTGAGAGCACTTTTCAGCTGAAGAGCACTTAAAGTATCTACATGAATAATACTAGCACTATCATAGTTTTTTCAGTATGTTATTGAGATGCCAAGAGAGAGAGATGGCTCCTGTAGATGCTTTATAAACATATTGAAGAGGCTTCCCTGCTCTGAAGAACATGCAGTTTAGCCTACTTCCTGTTTATGGGAACTACCTGTTACAACCACTAGGTGTCAGGATGTTTCCTTTTCAGGAAGGCAGGAAGACACTTACAGATGTGCAATCCTATGTGTTCAAATAGTCCTCATCTTGCTTTCTCCACACAATTCTCTGTATGACATGCCCCCAAGTATTTCCTTACCAAGTGACAAAATTAAGAGGAAGAACCACAGAGGATACAACCACTAGCAAGTGACTCTTTCTGCTACAACATGTAGCCACCCCACCCAAAAATCTTGTGTAAAAAGGAGTCTGTAATCCCACCATCAGCACTTACTGTGGTTGCATCAGCTCTGACATTCCAGAAGAGGAGGTAAGAAGTTGTTTATGATATAGGAAATCAAGGACTTCTAAATGTCACCTGACAAAGAAAAGGGAAGATGTACTTGAACATACTTCCAGGTTTATAATATGTGCATTCTATATTTTAAATTAGTCCATTAAGAGAATGATTTACCTGGCAATTTCCTTTCATACATTAGCACCAAGTCTTTTTCCTCTAGAAGTCAATGGGAACTTTCTCACTGAATTCAGTTTCACTAGATATAAAACCTGAGTCTCAAATGCAAATGTACATAAAGACTATTTGGAAAACAATGAACCCATTTGGATGCACTAAATCTAGAAAGCTAGTGTAAAGTAGTAGTTAGAGTATGGATCTGAATATTTTAGACCTGTGTACCATATTCCTGATTTTCCCTCTGACTTGCTGTGACCTTAGGGAAGTAACTTACTATCACTGTGATCCATCTTCTTCATTTGCAAAATGGAAATAATAATGCTTGCTTACCTCAATGATGTGTTGAAAGGCTTCTACAGATATTAATTAACCTCTTTCACATCCATTTTTGAAAGATGGTATATAGACACATACTGCTAATAACACTAAACCTGCAGGGGGAAAGGGGAAAACTTTTTTTAGGATAAATTACAGAGCCCTAAGTTAATAAACAGTGCTCAAATGAGAGATTACATTTATATGCCCTGAATGATGCAAGTGATATCATATACTATTTTATTATTTCTCAGGTTTTATGGCATGCAAGTAATATCATATACTATTTTATTATTTCTCAGGTTTTATGACATGCAAGTGATATCATATACTATTGTATTATTTCTCAGGTTTTGGGGACCCTGGGTCTTCAACCTTTCTCCTCAAGTTGCCCGGAGATGTTAAGTTGAAATTAGCAGTTGGCTCACCCTGGTTGCTCAGTAATGGACTGCCATAAGACTCACTACTTGCACCAATGCTCTTTAATATATACACAAGCGATATGCTGCCAATTAAGTCATGCAAATTTGTCTATGCAGATGACCTTGCTTTGGCAACACAAGCAGTCACCTTCAGTGACATCAAGTCCACTTTGAATAAGAACCTAAATACCATGGCGTAACGGTTTTTGACTCAAGTCAAGTCCCGAAAAACAACAGTCGCTGCATTCTATCTTGATAACAGAAATGCTAAGCATACCTTTAAGGTAACTTTCTGTGGCAAAACTGTGTGGCATGACCCCACTCTGTCTTATCTCGGAGTGGGGCTGAATGTTAATTTTCCATGACCACCTGAAGAAAGTAGCTGCCAAGATGAAGATAAGGGTTAATTTAGCCCAGAAACTGGCAAGCACAAGTTGGGGACCATCAGCACTGGCCCTTTCATGCTCCATACTTCAGTACCGTGCATCAGTATAGACCTGAAGCACTCACACTCAATTTGTTGACATCAAACTGAACTCTGCAATGTGGTGCATCACTGGAACCCTCAAGCCCGCCCCAACACCTTGTCTGCCCAAGCTGTCACACATCCCTCTTCCACCCACTTGTCACAAGGCAGCAACTCTATGGCAAGTCCTGCAACTTAAGGAAAATAAATGTTTCCCCATCCACCAAGACCTCAACAATGTGCCTCACCATTCCCTAAGGTTGCACAAGCCCTTCTGAATCCGTGCGCTTAACCTTCAACAATGTGACTTCAGCCCTGATAAAGCTTGAAAAAACAAATGAAATTCACAGGAAGTCCCAGATAAACATCTAATGCAGATGGTCCCTGGCTTTGCTCTCCTGTGATGCTCATGGGCAACTCTAAATCATATTCACACAAACCACGGGAGATGCAGATACTTGATGTACAAACAGAAAACTAAAAACTCCAGTGTGGGACTGTGGTCACCCAGAACAGACCATGGAACATATCATGACCCAATGCCTGATCCACAAATACGAAGGAAGTATCACAGTGATACATTCTGTGGCTCCTGATGTACATGCCTGGCTCAACCATCTAAATATAAAATTATACTTGCTGTTCTATACCTATATCAGCCATATGAAAGAAAAAGACCTCATAAAAACTGAATACCTCATCTGTGTTTTGCCTGTTTTTAAATAGCATTCCATAGAAACATATTAAAGAGCTGTTATCTATTATGTATCAGACTTTACAAATACATAGCTTGACTATGATCACATTTGTGTAACACAGCAGTGATTGTCAAGATTGGAGGGCACAAACCTTAGCTATTATAACTCAGCATAGCTCCATTATGGTAAAAATAAAATCAGCCTATCATTCAGGCTTGTAGCATTTTCTTGGCAAAAAATTCAAGCTTTCTGTGACTTCTCACCTTTTTTCAGATTCCTTTTCCCATTTCTTATCATCTAATATGAAAAGTTTGAGCAAACAAAATAAAGATTTCAGGCAGACAAGGCTCTTTGGGTAAATCTGATATCTTTTAGTACTTGAGGAGCAAAAAGTAAGGACAAAACCCAAATCAGCTCCTATCTCTGGACACTCTGGAACTCAAAGGAAGTTTCTCATCTGCACTCAGTGCATCAGAGACATATCTAGCGAAATGGTCAGGCCACCTGAAGTCCATGTATGAAATGTCTAGAAGGATGCTGTACACACATACTGAAACTTGTCTTACCTAAACTTACAGAGCCACATTCCTTTGCCTGTGAAATAATACCAGGCATCCTTAAGCCATGTCCAGAACAATGAAAGGAATTTCAACTTGCCTTATCATATTGGACCAATAGGTCCAAATTTAATTCCCTATTTCCAGCAGAAGTTCCTTCAATGGTGAGTTAATAATACCCCAAAAGCACCGGTCCAAAAGCATTTTTGTAGACCATGAGAATTCCTTTCAAGCACCTCTACTGGTCATCTGTTACCTTAAAGTATAAACAAGTTGATTATGGCTTCTTAGCACGTGTATCTACATAGGTTATTGCGTATTGAGGTGGGATTTCCAAAAGCTCTCACAATTGGCTTACTCGTGTTCCCACTGCAGTCTGTGGTAAAACTCTCACTGGAGCTCCTAGGTGCTAAAGTAAAGCCAATAAATAATAGTAATACCATGTCAAGCTCAATCCCACCCAAAATACATTCAGCTTCTTTTTAAATCCACTTAGAGACTTGCTTCTTCTTTCTTCTCTTCTATAAACCAGTACTAATACTGAAAGCAAGGGAGTTACACCACTGTGAAAACATTTTAATTTTAATTTTGACTTTAGCAAAGTTCCTCCTGATTTACATCAGTAGTAATTTCAAAAAAGGGTTCTGACTACTATATTTTCTGTAGCAGTGAACATAGTTAAAAATAAATGTATCTTTTGACTACATTATGTTTATATGTTATTAGTTACTTCTGAAGAAATAAGAATTCTCTCAGATCTGGACAATGTAAGCAAGAGGGATTGAGGCTACAGAATCAAAGAAAATGAAAAGGACATATTCAATAGGGCTGTGCAAAATGGGCCCTAGTCGATTCAGATTCAGCCCAAACTGGGGACAGTGATTCAATTCATTGATTTGGATCACTGTCCCCAATTTGATTTAGCCAAATCTGAAACTGAAGATTTGATGGTGATTCGGAGAATCAGTGATTCAGTCATAGACACAACTTTTAATGTTTTTTCTACATACCTCTAGGTAGCAGGCAGCTCGTGAATGCTGTGATGTTGGGGTGGACAGTGTGTCCCACAGGAGCGTGCTTTGCAGTGAAAATGGAAGTCCATTTCTGGGTCTGCTGCTGAGCGCGCTGGGGAGCCCCCTGTGCTTCTGTGGGACACTGCCTCTACCCCAACAGCTCAGCATTCATGAGCTGCCTGCTACCTAGAGGTATGTAGAACAAACGTTTAAAGCTGTCTCTGTGTCCGAATCATCAAATCTGTCCGAATCTCTCTGAATCGATTTGGAAGGTTCCGATTCGCTTCGGAGAGATTAAAGGGTCCTCTGATTCGATTCAGACTCAGCCACAGAATCCAGCCACTGAAGCTTTGCACAGCCCTAATATTTAATCCGTCCCCTATTAACACAGAACGATTCTCTATTGTCCATTTATTAGAGTTTCATATCTTCTCTAATTTTCTTTGGACACAAAATCATTCTAGTTTGTGAACATTTTTTTTATACAGCTCTGTCCTCATAAAATTCCACTTATTCCTCTTACCATCTTCATTTGCCTATTACAAACCTTTTCAAACTCAAAGGTATTTTTTCTTATGTTGCCTAGTGTAAGAGATCAAGTTACTGACTCTAGCGAGAAAGGGCAAATAATTTGCAACCTTCTCTTTGCTAACACAGTTATAGAACAATAACTTACTTATACAGTTCTTATAACTACAATTATACATTTCACCACAGGTATCTAGGGTTTGAATTTTTGGTGCTGAAATGCTGGTATAAAAATGGCCATGTAATTCCAGTGTTCACCTAGTATGGACCACTGTAATTACAGAGACATCAGTGGGGATACACTGGTTTATAGCAGCTGAGGTTCTGGTTCGTGATAATTACTAGAGTTATATTAGGGCAGACAAGAAGACAGTTGGACCACAGAATCGTTTGAATTAACCAAAACAAGAAAAAAATCAGTCCTCATTCACTCCCATGAAACCCCTTTGAATAAGTGACTGAGGGCAACCTTTGTCCCTTTATGTTCTA
This sequence comes from Caiman crocodilus, assembly GCA_030014935.1. NCBI lineage: Eukaryota > Metazoa > Chordata > Crocodylia > Alligatoridae > Caiman > Caiman crocodilus. Next base: position 5,101,945 of record JAGPOW010003316.1, on the reverse strand, counting down.
AATACTTTCAACCGATAGCTTCCTGTGAGAGAGAACAACCTCAAAGAGGGGAAATTTGTTACAAATCCCAACAATAAAATTAAGTGGCATTTGCCATGCTTCATTGTTTCATTGTCTATTTCCTCCTTCACATCATGAATAAATACATTAAATAACACAAGAACAGCAGTGAATCCTTGAGGGTGTTATCAACCTCCTTCCATCACCTGAGTGTTTGCTTCTGTCTTGATGTTTAACACCCATTATAATAAAAGAAACTACTCTTTTTTTCTGAGGAAAAGGTATTGCTGTCCAAATATTAGTTCTTTTAATTAGATTTCCCCGTACAGGTAACAGGAACCTTTGGTGGGTAACTTCCATAGTTTTTTTTGGCCCCTTAATTCAAAATATATTATTGCTGATGTTCTAATATTCAAATGTAGTTGCTAAGTGCTGATTCGAAACAACGTGGGGTGAAATTGTCAAAAGCACCGTAAGTGGCTTATGAGCTCATGGCTTAGAACCGAAGTGGGTCTGGCGCCTACAAGTTAGGTGCTGCAATGTCTAATTTTTAGGTGCGTGGGGCCTCTGCCATAGAATCGAAATCTTAGAGTCGGGTGCCTGGGCTCCCTATGCAGGATATGAGGAGAGTTAAGTCCCCCCACACATTGAACTAGGAACAGCCTAAAGGTAATAAAGTGTGCAAGTGGGCGTATCCCGCACCCTCTTCAGGGCTTAGCCATCTGACTCAGGTTTGGAAAATCCAGGAGAAAATCCAGATCCTGGAGTCCTCTCCTCAGGGGAAGATTCTACAACCCTTCCTCCGGGGAAGACAGCGAGGCTGTATTCCATTACAAAATGAGCTGATAGTGGTGACAGCAAAATAGCTAGTGATTGGAGTACTCTCCCAGGAAGTGGGAGCATTACTGGTCCCTTTTGGGAAAAAAAAGAAAAGGAGAGACCTAGGGAAAACTCAGGTCAGACAGAGCCATCTAATAACTTTTTACGCAGTAGCAGAGTTGAACTACCACTAAATGTGGGTTTTCTGGATCACAGTTTTGGATAAAGGTAAAGTTCAGAAGCATAATGAGCTCCTGCAGCACCTGGGGCACAGTGCTCACATCTGAGTGCCAATGGAGAGCAGGGGAAGGGGCAGAGGCTGCTGCAGGTGGCATGCAGCATTCAATTGGAAGAGCCAAGCAGCCATGGCTTCCCAGGGGCTGCCAGTGTTGTTTCTCCTTCCCTTGCTCCCGCCCCCCATATACATATATATGCTATTGGGTGAGGAGCTGTGCCTCCCACTGAATATATCCCATGGGAAGTTGAGGGGGTGGAACCATTCCACTCAATTTCTTCCTCCATACGATATTGGTAAATTCTGCCCAAGTTGCTTTTCAGACTCTGGCACTAAGTCCCATTTGTAAAAGTGTCTTGAGCACCTAAGTGTTGTATGGGCAGAAGAGTCCCCAGGCAGCCCTAAGGTTGCTTTAGTTTTATGCCACTGCACTAGCCCCAGAAGCAGCCAAGAATTATCTATGTGCAAAAGTAATATAGTAACATCCATGGCGTCATTCCTCCATCCTGGGCTGTGCAGCATAGAGTCTTGCTCATAGTGTATGGATATCTCCCATCTCATTTGCATTCAGATAACATCCCTATGGCAACTACAGCATTTGCTTACTTGGAATAGTTGTGTTAGGATAGTATTTATGTACTTTTAACTTGTTTTAATGTGATTTAGCAACTGGAAACAAAAAATAGAATCAGCCAACTGGAGACATCCAACCAATGCTCTACCAAGCCAGCAAATGCCTAATAGCAGCAGTTGATTGGGACTACTCAAATAAATGAAGGGCTACAATTTTCTTTGGCTATTCAACACTATTCCCTAGTATTAAATAGAATAGGGAAAAGAAAGAAATTCTAAATCAGAATGAACCTCCAAAGTCAATTTAGGTCCGTGCTTCTAAGCTCTCACCATTTCTATTCACATGTTTAGATGAGGTGAAATTCTTTGTCATAGACTCTAAATTACCATAAAAAGTTGTATCATAGAGGCTTGAATAAATGTTTTCACATGTTGCTTTTCCCCTATAGATTACTAACTTGAATCTACGTTAGGGCTCCAATCTTCAAAAATGGTAGCTGATTTGTGTGTTTTCATTCAGTTACTTTAATATTATTTTCCTATTATTAACATACCTCTGTGCCCCATCTAGTGGTTCTTGATGAAATTCACCTTCTATATCAGGGGTAATCAACCCCTGGCATGAGTGCCATAGTGTGGCACGCAAAGGCATTTTGCTTGGCAAATGCACCTTGGGGCGGATGGCAGGGAAGAGGCTAGGGCTACACTGCCACAAGGATTGTGTCCCTTGCAGCTCCCCAGCCGTCTGCTCTTGGCATACCAACATCTTGCAAGCTGAACTTGCAGGTCTTTTTGGCACTATGTCCTAAAATGTTGCCACCCCTGCTCTATATTGAGGACCCAGGTGTGCTTCATGTCCCCCTTTGTGGTCATTCCCTGGAATATATGAGTCTGTCATAACTCATAGCCATTGAGCCTTACTCTTCATGACCTGTAGAGATTTACATTTTTTTGAGGTATCGAGCTCTCCAGTTCAATTCTGAGTCAGCCAAGATGGTGGCAGCTACATCAACTGCAGTCTTATATGCCACTTAAGTTCAGCATAGCCATGTTTTAAAGGAATAAGTGGGATTTAAGCTTTCGACAAGACTTGTGCTGGGCCACAAAAGTGAATTTCAGCCTCTGACAAAAAAAATCAACATTTTTTGATTCTTTAGGCTGAATTTTCCACAGTTCCTCAAAGTTTGGGGTCTTCAGGTTTTTGAATGGTCATCTTGAGGCCCCTCCAGATCACCTCACACTGGAGAGCCCAAAATAGAGACAGCCAAAGTGTGAAGAAATATTTAGCCCAAAAACATGAAAGATAGTGCATGATCCAGACCCCTCGTCTCTATGGGTTTACTACTTGTTTGCCTCTTCCAGCACTGCCCCCCACCCACACTCTTCACTCCTTCCTCCCTCCCTTACTGTTTTTTGTGTTCAAATCACTGTCTCCATTTTGTACACTGTTCTGCGCATGTCCTTTCACAGTATCTGATTAAGTGAGCTCAGGCTCACAAAAGCTTAGGCTCTGATTTAGTTAGTCTGTAACGTACAAATCTACCCTGCCTTCTGCCTGACTTCTGTGGCGGTTGAGTGGCAGGCCAAGGCTATGGCCAGTAGCCTGGAATGGCAGGCGGGTACTTTTTGACAGACGGAGAGGAACTAGGCACTGAAGCGTATTGGTTGAGCTAAGATTGCTTTACTTACACTGCTGATGGTTACAACGCAGGACGAAAACTGACTTAGGTTACGGTTGCAAACCGAGCTCTCTGAGAACAGAACGAGACGTCCATGAACAGCTTAACGAGCGCGTGGGGACAGAGGGTACGTCGGGAAGGTCGGTGACGGGGACTCACTGGTGGGTGATCAGTCCGCCAGTTGGCTCCGTCGTGTGTCCGGAGTGCTCCACTCCCAGAAATACACAGAGTTCTCCAACGTGGGCAGAAACTGATTTAACTTTTATACGGCTAGCAAGCCAATTCCTAGTTGCCAAATATGAATAATTTGGAACTGGCCAATGGTGTTGTGCGTGTTTGCATAAAGTTGGCGGGAACTTTTTCTAAGCTGTAATTTTCCATTACTGTGGCATATAGTTATTGGGTTCTGGCATAG